>PVJI01000435.1:0-224195 GCA_004026765.1 Micronycteris hirsuta
TCCTCCTCCTCCTGCTGCTGCTCCTCATCTACCCTGCCTCCCTCCTTCCCCCAGCCCTCTCTTTCTCCCTCCTTGTACTGGTACCTGGATTTGGCTGGCACCTGAGGGGCCGGACAGATTTGTGGAAGCTATGTGGCCTTGTCTAGCCCAGCCTCGTAAGTGACACGGTGTCATTCCATTCACAGAGGCTGTCACAAAGGCCCACCCAGGTTTAGAAGTGAACACAGACCCCATCTCTTGATGGGAGGACTTTTGTTGAAAAATTTGTGGTCCTGTTTCAAGACTAGCATCTCCTGATGTCTGGCACACTCCTACCTATACGGTGCCAGGGCAGGGGGTCGGGGTGCAGGGCAGGTATGGGAGAGGGGGTGCTGATACGAACATTGAGCTTCTGCCAGGCCCTCAATTCACCTTCCTTTTTCTCTACCTTTCCTCTCAGCCCTGCCCCCTCACTTGCAACTCTGCTTTCATCAGGACTAAATTCAGCAACTCTTCTGAATTTCACTCCTGCTGCAGGTTCTCTGGGAGCCTGGGCTTCCTCTCCTTTCCTCAGACTCCCCCAGTTCAGAGCTGGGTGAGACATGTCACTCTCTTCTGTGCCCTGAATCACGAGTGTGAGGCCAGCCAGGAAACTGCACCCTATGGTCTGCCCTGTTCTCAGCTCCCCCACGGAGCAGTGCTAGGGTACAATTGGATCCAGGGGCTGTCTTGGCTGCCCCCCTCTGGGCGGTGGCACCTTAAACAAGTCACTCATCCTTAGTTTTCTCATTGAAAAAGGTAAGAATAAGAATCACACCTCTCTCGTAGGACTGCGGTGAGGGTTCAATGACACGATCAATGTCAAGGCTTCTTATATGCTCTCAGGAAATGTCTGCCTGTTCCTACTATCGCTGTTACTACTACTAGTGCCCCTGGAAGGTAGGGACAGTGTCTTGTGCCTGACAGTCTTCCCTGGAACCTTGCCCAGCCCCTGGCATATGGAGGGGGCTCTACACAGCCTGTTCTTCCTTCTCTAGTTTTTCTCTGTGGCTCTCCTTGAAGATTTGGGGTAGACCCTTCCTTGGTCTTCTCTGGCCGTGCCTGGCCTGAGCGATGGTTCAGACCAGTTCCCGTGAGCCCTTTGCAAAATGGCCTTTACTGTCCAAAACGCACCTTTACAAATTACAAGGGCATTCTATTGGTTCCTAATATAGCTTTTAAGTATTTAAACCCTGCATTTCTACTTAACCCTACGCCAGTCCAGGTGCTTTCTGGGATGTTTTTTCCTAAGGCATAATACCAATGGAAAAGGTGCTATTTCCCCAAAGGCCCCAAGCCATTGTCCACACAAGGACTGAACTGTAGGCTGGGGTCCTTCGATGGGGCCTCAGAGAGGAAGGGGGCTAGTGGCACAGGCTTGTCGATATCACCACCAGGATCCACTGCATAATTTGTAGGGCCCAATACAAAACGAAAAGAAAGAGGTTCAGAAAGGATGAAGAATTTCAAGACATCATCAACCAAGCACTAAACCAAGTGCAGAACCCTTCAGAGAGTCTGTGACGACACTCACGGAGGAGGTCTTGGTACCTGCCTGAACTCGGCAGCAGTGGGCAGGGACAGAAAAACAGTCACAAGAGACGGGATGACATGCAATTTGACCAAAGATGAGTGTCAGTCGCTGAGAGAGCCCTGCACTGGAATTAAATCTGCTTTCATTCCAGGAGTGCCTCCTCCTGCTGCTCCTGTCCTGTCTCCAGCCACTCCTCTCTCGCTGCCCAGGTTCCAACCGCAGCCGCCTCCCTGGAGCTCCTGGAACTTTCTTACTTCTTTGTTCTTCCTGTCCCTTTGGTCAGGAATAGCCTTTCAGGTTTTTGACTTGGCTGGCTCCTCCTTCTTTTCAGCTACCAACTTCATGTCACTCCCAGAGCCTAATTCAGGCACCTTGTCATTCTGTATCCCGGCACCCCCATATTTCCCTCAAAACTTGTATCCCGATCTGCATCGTTCTGTGCATGGTCAATCTCCCCCCAGGAATGTGGTCTCCTCAGTGCAGGGACTTGTCTGCCTGGGTCACCTCTGACCCTCGAGCATCCAGAACAAAGCCTGGTGAATTGCAGGTATCTGTGGTAGGCTGACTGCGGACCCCCAGAGATACTCAGGCCCCCGTTCCTGGAACCTGTGAGCATCCTCACATGACGGAGGGAGACAGCAGATGTGATTGAGGTAGAGACCCTGAGATGGGACGACTTTCCTGGATTATCCTGATGGGGCCGAAATGCCATCACAGCGGTCCTTCTAAGAGGAATGACAGAAGGAGACTCGACACAGAAGGGTAGGGGTCCACCTGATGGAAACAGAGGGAAGTGGGGTTAGAGGGAGAAGGTCACACAGCTGCCTTAGACGATGGAGAAGATGCCCCAGGCCAGGGAGCACCAGCGGCCACTTGAAGCTGGAAAAGGCAAAGATGCAGATCCACCCAAGCCTCCAGAGGCTGCCAACACCCGGTGGGACCTTATTTCAGACCTCTGGTGTCCAGAATTACAGGAGAAAAAATTCACGCTATTTCAAGGCACCAAATTTGCAATAACTTTTTACAGCATTCATAGGAAATTAATATAGTGTTCAATAAAAGTGAGTTGAATAATTTATGGTTTCACGGATTTGCTGTATTCCATTCAGTGACGATTGCCCAGAGCTTTCCATGTGCTCAACAATATGCAAGGGGTTAGCTGCCAACCCTCAGCCTCAAGGTGCTGACTTTCAGAGAGGCCGAGAAACTTGGAAATAATCAGGTGGAAGTAGAGAACTCTTCAAGGCAGAAACATATTAAAACACCGAATTGACAATGACTGTCAAAAAGATATTTTCCCCCTTATTCTTCTTTACGACTGTACCTGTCCTTCCCTTCGAATCACTGTGACCTGTGATTCCTTTTGTTGGTTGTATACTGTCTCTCCTTTTAAAATATAAGTGCCATTCAAAGTATGAAGATGTCTACAAGTTCCAAAAGCCAGCTAGGAGACAGAAATCCGTACTGGAAAAGCCACCTCTACGTTGGCTGCTACTTTAAGCCTACACGGCAGAGCGCACAGTCCATCGGACAGACCAGCTGCACCTGGGCTCCAGCTTGGCACAAATCGAGGAACAGGGAGCCTTGGCCATGGGTGTGTGGAGACACTCGGGCACAGACTGGGGTGCTGCGTGTTCTGACAGGACTCGTGTATTTGTCCCCTAGGGCAGTCTTAACAAACTCGGGGGCTCACATGACAGAAATGCGTGGTCTCACAGTTCTGGAGGTGAGGAGTCTGAGAGCAGGAGCAGCGGCTGCTTCCCTCTGGCTGTGCTGAGGGAGAATCTGTCCCCTGCTGTCCCCTCACTTCTGCTGGTTCGCTGGCAGTCTTTGGTGCTCCTGGGCTTGCGGGAACGTGGCTCCAGTTTTCACATAGTGTCCTCTCTGTTCCTTTATCTGCCACCAATTTTCCCCCTTTTTATGAAGACACCAGTCATTTTGGATTAGGGGCCCGCCCTACACCACTATGACCTCATGTTAACTAATTCACCTGCAGCAACCCGGTTTCCAAATGAGGTCCCACTCGGAGCTGCCCAGTATGAAATTTGGGAACACAATTCAGCCCATACCAGCCAAGGCCTTCTTCTGCCAAGCACACAGTGGCGACCCACCGGATGTGGCACCTCCCCGCATCAGCCTAGAGGACCAGTCTGCTGGCTTAGCTTTATTTAGAAAGGTGCCCTCAAGGCCTCCCCGAGCCTTGTTGCCTGGAGCGGAGCAGAGCAGGCTGCCCAGAGCGGCCCTTACCAGTCCTGACCGCCTGTCTCTCATCGAAGGGTGTGGGCTCAGCAGACACGGAGGGAGGGGAGGTTTTCAGGGGCTCAGAGAGCTCTCAGGTGGAAATGAGTCACCCACAGGGGGCAGCTCACCTCCCAGCTCCAATCCACGAAGGCAGCTCTGGGGGTGTTTCTGACTCCACTGGCTTGGGCTTCACCTCCCTCTTTGAGGAAGCCTTCCCCAGCCGCCCTAACCTTCAGAACTCCTCTTCCTCTCCCCGCCAACCATTCTCAGCCTGTTGGCTTGTCTCCCCAAGTGAACAGTGAGCTTGTAATCAAAGGGACTGTCTCAATCATGGCTACACGCTTCTGCCCGCCCAGGGCCTGACCCCCAACTAGACTGCAGGTACCCTGACTATGGCCAGTGGGCCAAATCCTGTCCACTGCCTACTTCTGTATGGCCAGCAAGCTAAGGATAGTTTTTATATGTTAAATGGTTGAGGGAAAGTTCAAAAGAAGAATATATCATAACACATGACAATTATGAAATTCAAATTTCAGTGTCCATAAATGAAGTTTTATTGGAACACTGCAATGCTTACTCATCTATATATAATCTCTGGCTTATTTTTCTCAGCTTTATTGAGTTATAACTGAACAAAATTGTTGTAAAATATTGAAAGTATACAATATGATAATTTGATAAATGTATACATTGTGAAAGGAGTCCTCTATCTGCTTAATGAATATATGGCCTCACATATGTATATGTGTGCAAATATGTGTGTGCATACAGAGAAAGATAATTCTTTTTTTTTTTTTTTGGTGAGAACATTTAAGTTCTACTCTCTGAGCAAATTTCAATTATATAATTCAGTGTTACCAACAATACTCACCATGTTATACATTATATCCTTAGACCAATTCATCTTAATAGCTGCAACTTTGTGCCCTCACGCCAGCCTCACCCTGTTAGCCCCGCTCTCAGCCTTGTGGCTTCTTTAGCACAACAAGGACAGAGTCAGTGGTTGCGATGGAGACCATCTGTCCCACAAAGCAGAAAACGCTTACAATCTGGCTCTCTGCGGGAGAAGTGAGCCAACGCCCCTCGCTAGACACTCAGGAGATTGGTGTTGACCAGCGACTAAGCAATTGGATAAATGGCCTCCAGCACTCACACAGCCCGAGCTGCCTTGTGTTGTTCGCTATTTTTATATGTGAGACCCTGAGGGTAAGGATTCAGTCTCATTTTCCTTTTTTGGCTCCTGCACAGGGTCAGCAGGTCTTAAAAAATGTTGATGCTGATTTGCTGCCTCAGATACGAAAGGACAACGATGTATCCGCAAGGGTCTGAGATGCCGGTGCTTCCTCGCAGCTGCACCGGGGGCGTCTTTAACCTTGAGGTCTGGCTTTCAGATGCTCAAGAGCATCCCCGCGGCGGGGAGGCCATCTCTCCACGCACTGCGGCAGAGGACCTGAGGCCCCAGACCTGCCAACAGCATGGGGGACCATGGCCAAGTTAGCAATTGAGCACAGAATTTGCCTTTCAAGTAAAAACCAAACACAGAGCACTAAGGAGCAGGCGTGGACTTCTGCTGCTGACAGGGCTGCATTTATACCTTGTCTGCCATTCTTGCCGGCTCTGTGACTGTAATGCAGCTGCTGAACTACCGTTTTCTTGTCTGAGAGTGGAGACAATGAGTACCTCCCTTAGGGCTGCCCTAGGAACCAAAGAAGACAGTGCGTGTGTGAGAAAGGGTGTGAAGAGTTTTCCCACATCTCAGGAGTTGGATATTCAGTCACTTAGCCAGTAAACATTTATCAGATGTCTACCATGCAGCAGGCACTATCCTACGCTTGTGATAGATCAGTGAACAAAACAGAGAAAGCTGCAAAACTTCGAGTTGCTCATATGCTGGCAGAAATAGACAATAAACTTAAAAACGGAAAATGAACAGAAAGAAAATAAAATAGAAAATAAACAGAACGAAATAAAATAGAAAATAAAAATAAATCAATAAACATAAAATACAGGAAATTATATAGTATATTAGCAATAAACATAAACAGAAAACGGCCTCCGTGTCCCCCAGCGGATGGCTGGACGAAGCAGCTGCGGAGCATCCCTCAGCCCTGAGAAAGAAGGAAACCCTGCCGTTTGCACCACGGATGGACCTTGGGGGCATTATGCTGAGTGAACAACGCAAAGACAAAAAGTGATGGCATCATTTATATGCGGAATCTATAGGGGAAAAAGCCGAAGTCATAGACATGGAGAGCAGAAAAGTGATTGCCACAGGCTGAGGGGGGGAGCAGGGGAGGTTGGTAAAAGGGCACAAACTTTCAGCTCTAAGGTGAATGAGTTTGAGGATCTGATGTAAAACCTGGTGACTACAGTTGATAACGCTGTATTGTATAATTAAAATTTGCTAAGAGAAGAGATAAATATGTGAGGTGGTAGATGTATAAATTAACCAAGTAGAAGAGACCCTTTCAAAATGTATATGTATGCCCTGGCTGGTGTGGCTCAGTGGATTGAGTGCCGGCCTGTGAAATGAAAGGATGCGGGTTCGATTCCCAGTCAGGGCACATGCCTGGGTTGTGGGCCAGGTCCCCAGCTAGGGGTTTGTGAGAGGCAACCAATCAATGTATCAATCTCCCACATGGATGTTTCTCTCCCTCTCTTTCTCCCTCCCTTCCCCCTCTCTAAAAAAAATGTATGTCTATATCAAATCATCACACAGTATGCTTTAAATATCATGCAGTTTTGTCAGTTATACCCCAATAAAACTGAAATATAATGAAAAGAAAAGAAAAAGTACAAGACACTGTTTTATATACAATAAACTCATTAAAAATAAAAAATAAAACAGAAAACAACAACCATGAAATACATACATTACACAGTGGATTAGCAGGCAATAAGTACTATGGAAAAAAACTAAAGAAGTAGGGCAGAGCGTGAGGGTCTGGGAGGGCCCCAGGAAGGATGTAATTTGCAATATATTTTTTAAAGATTTCATTTTATTTATTTTTAGAGAGAGGGAAAAGGAGGGAGAAAGAGAGAGAGAGAAACATCGATGTGTGACAGATACATCAATCAGTTGCCTTTCACACGCCCAACTGGGTCCCACAACCCAGGCATGTGCCCTGACTGGGAATCAAACCTGCAACCTTTCAGTTCTCAGGCTGGCACTCAATCCACTGAGCCACACCAGCTAGGGAGTAATTTGCAATATTGAGTAGTGTGATCAGGGTGGGCCTCCTGGAGAAGGGGAGATTTGAGCAAACACTTGGGAAATCAGGACTACATCTTGGAATAAAGAAGTGTTTGGCCCCGGGCAAGTCACGTACTGGCACTGAGCCTCCCTTTCCCATCTGCATTTACAAAAGCTGCTTCTCAGGATTGTTGTGAGTTTGACAGGAAACCGAATTCATGAAAGCTCAAAGCTTGGCAGAGAGTGGGAGCTCCATACAGTAAATACAAATGACAGGGAAGCAATGGTGATTTTGCTTGTTGGTGGCGGGTTGCTCATTAAATCAAGATGCATGGAAAATTAGGAGATCCCCAAAATCTCAGAGTGAAGCCTCTGAGAACACAGGCCTTGTGTGTCACAGAAATCTCCCCAGTGGCCCCACGGACCCGCGTGATATGCCAGACACTGGGGGCACCAGACTCCTTGAGACACTGTACCCAAATCAGGAGCCGCCTGGACTCCGGGATGTGTGCGTGTTGTCACTGTTGGGATGAGAAAGGAGGTTGGGTGTGTCCCCAGACAAATGAATGTGCTGCTATTAAGACCTTTCAGGTCACAATCACCTCCCCTCACCCTCATGCAGAGCTGGCTACATGATTTGTGGGGCCCCTTCTTCAAAAAGTAGAGAAGTACCATTAAAAGTTCTAAAATATGAAGCATTTTTCTTTCTTCCCTGGTTCACTGTCTCAAGTTGTCATGGTGTCTGTTATTCACTATTCAATATCATTCTAAGTAAATACAAATGAAAACTGGAGATGTTAGCATGAATTTTCATATTCACCTTTATACTGTGGAATGCTAGTTTCGAAGGCAAACATAAGGGTATTTAACTCTCAAGGAAACAGAAGCACTACCTGGAAGGGGTGTCTGCACCCATGTTCACTGCAGCATTCTTTACAGCCTCTGAACACGGAAGCAGCGTCGGGGTCCACTGAGAGCGGAACGGATGCAATAACCATGCCAGGTACACACTATGGACACTATTCAGCCATAGAGGGAAGTCCTGCCACTTGCAACAGCGTGGATGGACCTCGAGGGCACTGCGCTGTGGTTGAAGAAACCATTTTTGGAGGGAGAGACAGGGTAAGAGGAGAGGTACGGAGGAGGGAAGGCATGAGGAGCACATTCCGTGTCGGTTTTGGGGGCCAAGGGGTGGACATCTTTGATGGGAGGGACGTTGTTCAGCTCCCACTCTTGCCTAGTCCAACACCCCCATGGACTCTCCCTGTTATCCTCTGGGGCTGCTGGAGCCAGATAAAATTAGATAAACACTGGCTCATAAAGTGACAGCAATCCATTAAACAGCCTGGTGCACCCCTGACTGGTCTGAAAATAGCACTCTGCCACCTGCTCCCGTCGTCAGGGAAGAGGCCAGGCGAGGTGTCGATGTGGAGCCACGAGTCCTCTGAGCCATTTGTTAACGTCAGGAAGAAGACTCTCTGCACGTCCAGCTTCACGGCTCCTCTGACAACACGAGGATATTTACTTGAATGGCAAAACATTTTATTTTTTATCCATTTTTAACGTCGTAATTTTTAGAGTAACGCGTGCCCCTGGTAAAGCTTTCACATAGTACAAACAGGAACTTAGACTAAAAGAAGTCTTTCCCCTGGTTTTGACCACCAGCCAGCCCCTTACTCACTGTCCCCATGAACAAAAACAGCCATCACAGCACTAACGCTGCAGTAATAGTGCGGACCTACCGAACACTTACCAGGTACCCAGGGGGTACTCAGTGCTCCACATACATCACGCCAGGGGACCTCAGGACCCTTGCAGGCAGCTATTTATGGTGGTCTGCATCTCCACTTGGTTACATGGGGACCTCTGTTTTCCAGAATCTTCTTTCCTGCACCATCCCAAGTTGAGACTAGCCAATTTGTGTGAGATTTAGCAGGTGGGGGTGAGCCGCAGCCCTTATTGCCTGGAAAGCTCTGGTGTCATGCCAAGCAGAGGGGCCAGGTTCCCATGGCTCCTTGCTGTTCTCTGCTCCATGCCCAGCTCTTCCTGCCAGCTGCAGGTCCTGCTCAGCCAGGCCCAGCACCAGCCCCTAGGCTGAGGACCACCACGGTGGCTACTTGTCCCCTCCCTCTGTGGTCTCACTTGGACAGCAGAACAAACCTGTCTTCTCCCATTTCACTGCGAGCTCAGACTTGTGCATTGGCCCAGGTGCTTCATAAAGGCTGGTTAGCGCCATTCCTGCTGGTCCAACTCCTCCTTCCGAACCTCCATTCTTCATTTCCCAGCGTCTCCCACCACTTTGTGATGTCTCATTCCTATAGGCAATCCCTTTCTCCTAATCCCATGCGGAGGTTCTACTTTCTAATTGAACGTTGACTGCTGTGCTATTGTTAGGATCACCTACATTTTACAAATCAGGAAATGGGGGTACGGAGAGGTTAGATTAGCTCAAGATTTCCCTACTAGGAAGTGGCAGGGACAGAATTGGAACTCAGGCAGTTCTGACTCCTGGGCCCATTCAAAGGTGCTTTGCTTACAGAAAGGAGTGGCCTGGATGAGCAGAAGGAGGAGGACCCTGGGACCAGCCCCAAGTCACACAGTCACCGTGAGAATGGAATGAAATCACGTCTGGGAAAAGACCTGGCATGCAGGGGTGGAAGGAGGCCCAGGGCAAGAGACCTCCATATTATGGATGCAGAACTCTGTGCTCCAAGCTGTTCCTGACACAGAATATTCATGAATGGGAGAGAATATCTCTTCCTGGAGCTTTTTTGGAATCAAGAGAAACCTTCTTCTATTTTAGTGGTTGCAGCTGGGTCATACATTTGTCCTTCACCTCAGCACTGGTAAAGGGGACAGACTCATATGATTGATTGGCTTCATCTAAGCAAACCCATCCTCTGCATCTTCAGAAGGGCCTAAAACCCAAAGCAGGGAAAGAAGCCCTTTGCTCCTGGGTAGGCAGCCAACAGTGCCCACGACCACGCATGACCCCAGTGAGCTCCCTCTCTGGACTACTGATTCTACACAAAGCCTTTGAGTCATTCTGGACCCTGGGTCACACGCAGACTGTTATTCTCTTGGAACCTTGGAATTTCAGGGGGGGAAGTCTCAATGCAAAGGTCTAAATGCAAATGAAATTTGAGTTGTTGCACACTTTACAAAACACTTCCAAAGCAATTTGAGAATCTTGATGAAGCAGGAAGCTCTCTGTTACCAAAATAATTCCCCTTGAGCAATAATACAGAAAATGGGCTTTCAACAGGGGCCAAGTGCCAGCACCAACCTAATTCTTGGGCTTAAAGGTTTTTAATGTGACTCAGGTGCTGTTCTTTTCTGGAAGCCTCTCCTGGCAATACTGTGGCATTATTTCCTGGCACATTACAGAGAAAGCCTTTTAGTCTGTAAAAACCGTTTTCATAAATATGACCCAACTCTGCCAAGGCAGGCCACTTGGAAGGTAATTGATTTATATGGGCTCTTCAGAGATGCGGTGCAGTTATTCAAGAAGATGAAAGGGAAGACAGAGCCCCATTCTTCTAAAAATGACGTGTAGGCAAGCGCTGAGCAGGACTGTGTGGCAGCTCCCAACACTTGCAGCTTCTTCCTTCACGACGCCCCGGGAGGGAGACGAGGCCTTCCGCATCCATTTCCATCACTGCCTGGTTGACCTAGACTTGAAAAGAAACAATTTTCTTCTAGAATAAAACACCATCTGATTAAGCAAACACAATGAACAACATTTTACCACTAGGGAAATGTTTTTATTTTGGAGATTGGCAGCTCTATAATTTAGTCAAAACCCTCTGAGGTTTGTTCTCATGATATCCATGCCAGGGAGAAAAGGTGATTAAGGGCTGGGATGGCCAGATATTCAGCAACCAGTCAACTCAGATGCAGCGTGACACCAAGGGAGTAAATTACCAAATTCTATCCAGTGACTCAGAGCTCTTAGAGGTGGCCAGAGTGAATATTGATTCCATCCTCTGGCTTTTATTAGCAATCTAACATGCTAATAAGGTATAATTAGCAGCCCCAGTCTTGGCTTCACACTGATGTGCTGGCATTTAAAATTAGGAATTAGGAGACAGAAGAAATGTCTTCCTACAGTATGATAGGCCCTTGGCCTTGCTTGACCCTTGGTTCTTGGTCACTTAACCCACTCAGTGTTCTAGAATAGTGGCAAGGGGGATATTACCATGGGGGTAGGGGTACACTGATGGTATTTCAAATTGATTGTATTTATTAACTGCCTGTGACATGCTGTGAACGGTGTGAGCTCTTCTGGACACTATAGCAAGTATAAATTAAGACGAAGTTGATCCTTTTGTCAGTCTTATGGTATAGTGAAGGAGATAAGCATTAATGTAAAAAAAAAGCACAATTAAATGTAAAATTTCAACTATAATAAGGCCTCTCCTTCGGAACAGGAAAATGGTGTTAGGCAAGCAAATAGTAGGAAAATTAAACCCATCTGAGGAGGTCAGGGAAGGTTCCCCGAGGAAGAGGCACTGAGCTGAGATCTGAAGAGCTAATTATGTAGAAAGGTAGAGGGAGGATGTCCTGGCAGAGGTAGGCAGGGACATGCAGAGAAAAGTCCAAAGATTTATGAGGCTTGCAGCAGTTAAGGTTGATGTGAGAAATACCCCCAAAGCACAACTCAGATGATAGCAATTTTTTAAAAAATTTTTCTCTATCATAACCATGTAAGATGAATAGGCAGCTCTGCTCCATTGGGTCATTCAGAGACCCAGGTTCCTTCCATCTTGTTGCTCAGCCATCCCCCTAGGGACCCAGGGTATTTTCCTTAACCATATATTCAAAGCTGACTTGCCACAAGAACTGTATGAGCATTTCAGCCCAGATAAAGGGGAAAACAGAAATGGCCGACAAGCACCCTTGGAGAGAACTTAGTCACAGGAGGCTGGGAAATGTGGCCTCCAGATGGCCATGCACTCTGACAAAAGTTATCTGGGAGTGGGAACGATCTCCACTAGGAGGGAGGAGGAAAGAGTGGGCGTTGGGATTTAATAGCCTCTGCCAAAAGCAAAGCACTCGCATGCAATCATATCGTCATCGAACTAACAGATACAGATGAATGTCAGCTCTGGCCTTGATTCAGTAGAAAGGACTGTAATATAAAGCTCATTTTATAATTCTATAAGCTTCCTGAAAATGTCTTTGTTGCAGCTTCCCATCTGTGCAGACCGTGAACGGGGAAGAAGCTCCCCCCAGGTTTTACCATCTATGGAATGCTTTCTGTGTCAGGGGCTGCATTGTGTGCTTTGCATACATTATCTCATTTGAACCTTATAACAATCTACTTCACAGATGATGGAACTGTGGGGAGAGGTGGGGAGAAATTAAGATCACATTAGGTCACGTAACAGGCATATGATGGATTATAGAAATCAGTCCTGATTCTGAATACCATGCTTTTAACAGGCATACTCGTATGACTGCTTCAAAAAAAAGTCCGGCTCTGATAGAAGATGAAAGAATTAATGCTCTTTATGGTCCCCCCAATAGATTTAATAATAAAAAGAACAAATGCATAGTGTATATGCAAAGGAAATGATTATACACTATATCAAAAGAGTTATCTGTATTCCTATGTTCACCGCAGTGTTATTTACAATAGCCAAGGCATGGAAACTAAGTGCCCACTGATGGATGAATGGATAAAGAATACGTGGCATATTGTGCAATGGAATATTTTATTCAGCCATTAAGAGGAGGAAATCATGCCATTTGTGACAACATGTATAGATCTTGAGGGCATTAAGCTAAGTGAAGCAAGGCAGCCAGAAAAAGACAAACACTACATGATCTCCCTTATATGTGGAATCTAAAACTGTTGAACTTATAGAAACAGAGAACAGATTGGTAGTTTTTAGAGGCAGGGGATAGCGGTAAGGGAAATGCATGCAGGGGATCAAAAGGTGCAGACTTTCTGTGGTGAGTGTGATGAGTTCCGAGGATGCAACGTACCGCATGGTGACTGTAGTCCATATTGTATCACGTAGCTGGAAGCTGCCAAGGGAGTAAATGTTAAAAGTTCCCATCGCAAGAAAAAAAATGTAACTGTGTGAGGTGATGGATGTGAGCTAAAAATACCGTGGCATGCTGTACCCCTTACACTAACGTAATGCTATGTGTCAATTACATCTCAATAAAACGGGAGGGGGCACAAACTGAGCTGTGACTTGGCAGAGAGCAATGCATATGTAACTGCTTAGATACTTTCTATTTTAGGTCCTTAGGGATATTCTGGTGGAAATACCTTGCTTTTTTTCTTTCCTTCCTTCCCCTATTCATGACTAAGCCTTCCATTTTATCATTTGAGTGACTAGTTTACAATGGACATTGCGTACTGATTTTTCTTTTCTTTTTTTAAAAAAACATGTTATTGTTGACACTGTAACAGATGTTCCTCATTTCCTTCCACGTTGCCCACCTCTACCCAGCTCCCATCCCCCGACCGCCTGGCCTTCACTACATTGTTGTCTGCATACTTGATTTTTCAAAGAGGGAAACTCTCAGAACAGATTACTTCCAATTCATTGAAGGGAATTTAGCCTTTTTTTTAAAGCTATTCAGATGTTCTCAGCTTCATTCATTCAACACTTCCTGATCATCGACTTTAGGCGCAGTGATGGGCATGGGCTACAAAGATGGACACGGCCCAGAACCTTCCCTCAAGACACGCTCAGTCCTAGGGTGGAGACAAGCACACGACTGCCTGTCGCAACAGCCGAACGGCACAACGCAGCAGCTACGGATGGACGATAAAGACTGTGTGGGGAGCCAGGTGGGTATTGACGACAGGAAGGGCTCCACAGGCGGGATGCCACCTAGGAGGAGTCTTGAAAGTGAGAAATTCTTAAGTACTAACTAGACAAGGGCAAGGAAGGCCTATCAGGCAAATGAAGACACAGAGGTATCACGTCTATGGACACCGATTTTCATTATAGACGTACAAAGTCAAACCACAGAGATATACCACTACACTTTTTTTAAATTACTTTATTGTTTTTCCATTACAGTTGTCTGCATCCTCTCCTCTCCCCTCCCCCCCTCTCCATCCCCACCTCCCTTCCTTGCCTCCCTCCTCCCCCTAGGTTCTGTCCATGTGTCCTCCATAGTGGTTCCTGAAAACCCTTCTCCCCATTGTCCCCTCCCCCCTGGCTATTGTTAGATTGTTCTTAATTTCTATGTCTCTGGTTATGTTTTGCTTGCTTTTTTCTTTTGTTGATTATGTTCCGGTTAAAGGTGAGATCATATGGTATTTGTCCCTCACCGCCTGGCTTACCTCACTTAGCATAATGCTCTCCAGTTCCATCCATGCTGTTGCAAAGGGTATAAGCTCCTTCTTTCTCTCTTCTGCGTAGAATTCCATTGTGTAAATGTACCATAGTTTACTCATTTGTTGATGGGCACTTAGGTTGCTTCCAGCACTTGGCTATTGTGAATTGTGCTGCTATGAACATTGGGGTGCATAGGTTCTTTTGAATTGGTGTTTCAGGGCTCTTGGGGTATATTCCCAGTAGTGGAATGGCTGGGTCAAAAGGCAGTTCCATTTTTAGTTTTCTGAGGAAATTCCATAGTTTTCCACTTACTACACTTTTAAGCAGCTAACATGTAAGACTAGCAGCATCAAATATGAACTGGAAGGTAGAACAACTGGAACTTTCTTTTGTTCCTGCTGGGAGTAGAAATTGGAGCAACCAATTTGAAAAATTTTGGACAGTACCCAGTAAACCTAAACATATGGAAGTTCACTGACCCAGCAATTCCACTCCTGGATGTCTACCCAACAGAAATGAGTACTCACACCCACCAGAGGACATACAATAGTGCTCGTGGCAGCTTTATTCATAGTAACCAGTAACTGAAAACAACCCAAATGTCCATCCACCGAAGCCTGAATAAATACATTGTGGTGCAGCCATAGAATAAAATACTACTCAGCAATCAAAAAGAATAAACTACCGACACCAGTATACCGTGTTGAAAGAAAGAATTGAGACACAAAAGAATATATGCCAGATGATTGTATTCACATCAAGGTCAAAAACAAGCAAAACTAACCTGTGGTGATAGAAGTCAGAATAATGAGTGTTCTTAGGAGGAGTGACCGTCAACGGGGCAAAGGAGCCTTCAGAAATGACGGAAAGCCCTTTCTCTCTATCTGGATTGGACACGTATGCATGCATACATGAGCGTAGATCTTTATCAACCTGCATGATTAGTGTTTGTGCACTTTACTTGAAGTTATTCCTCAATTTAAAAAGCATTTAAGTCCAGAGGTGCAAACTGCCTGACCGTCTTGGCCATTGTTAAGTGCTCTGGACTGCCCAGAATATGTGGTGTTGAGGGCAACGTGAGGGAATACTCATTTATTTAAAAAGCACAAGGCATGGCGCTTACGATGGAGCCCCTAGCAGTCTCCACTCAAGGAATACTGCCCTCAGGGAGACTGAACCTTCATGCAGTAGACACAGTAAGAAAAAAAGGTACCAAATAATGTAATTTCAGGTCTGAGGAAAGAACCACTAAAGCCAGGTGAAAGGGTAAGAGTGAAAAGAGTTGCTGTTTTCATAAAATGAGGTCTGGGACAGCCCCTCTGACATCGGCCCATAACTGGAAGGGGCTGAGGTCTTGAGCCACGTGGATATTGGGGAAAAGAGTACTTTTCGGGGCCAAGAAGTGCAAAGACCCTGAGGTGAGTTTAGAACGTGAAGAAGCCAGAACCAGAATGGCTGGAGGAGAATGAGAGAGAGAGAGAGAAGGAAGACAGTAAGGGATGACATTAGAGAAACAGCAAGGGGCTAACTGGAAAGGTTCTACTGTGTTAATGGAAGGTAAGGACCTGGGACTTCATTTTGGAAACTTGGGACACCGTGTGGGTGTGCGGGCCAGGACTCTGAGCAAGGGAGTGCCGTGATCCGTTCTAGGTTCTTCGCAGAGCGTGGAAGCAGGACGCATGTTAGTGCATGACTGGAACGTCAGGAGAGGTGTGGTGGTAAAAGACCTTGTAGGGAACCAGCTGAAGCCAAGATGCGACTTGGCTCAGGTCCAGAAGTGTCACTTCGGTGGCTGTAGAGAGTGACCTTGAGGAAAATGTAGTGTGGGACCAGACTGTTGTCAAGGAAGTCAGGTGGGTGGCCATTAATATACTTCAAGATCTTCTTCAGGATCAACATTCTTAGCATCTGTACGTAGTCTATTCTAGATGGGCAGGAATGCAGATTAGTTGGAAGTTCTGGATAACAGTGTCCAATGCCAGAGCTTTCTCCATAGAAATCTCATGACTAAAGGACAGCACCCTCCTCAGTTTTTGCCCTAACTAGACTTGTTTTCCTTTTCTGTTTAAGACTTTATTTATTTATTTTTAGACAGAAGGGAAGGGTGAGAGAAAGAGAAGGAGAGAAACATCAATGTGTGGTTGCCTCTTATGCTCCCCCTATTGGGGATCTGGCCCGCAACCCAGGTATCTGCCGTGACTGGGAATCGAACCGGCGACACTTCGGTGCCCAGTCCATTGAGCCACACCAGCTAGGGCTGTTTTCCTTTCCTTTAAACAAAATGGCAGCCTGGGTGCAGCCCAGCTGAACCATGAGGGTTTGCCTGCTATTTTCAGTTTAGCTCGGTTTCCCAGTTCATCACCTCGTGTTGCCAAGAGGAGCTAGTTTATGGGCACATAAATGAAGCCCAGCTGTGAGAGAGGCTAGGAAAGAAGGGTCATTATCATAGCATCTCATTTGAATGTCATTCCAGCATGTCCAAACAACTGAGGAAATCTGAGGGATTAAAATCATTGGGAGCCAAGTGGGACTTTCTTGCTTGCAAAGTGAATCTGTGTTCTGCGGCAACTGCTCGCTGGAACCATCCCAGAGAGCTGGGGACACAAGGCCATTTTCAAACACCATCAGTACAGAGAAGACCCCTTTAGGATTTAAGCTCCGGAATATGGTATTACCATTCAAAGGAATGTAGTAGAAATTTTTCTTTAATGCTTTACTTGGGAATGGGGAATAGATTTTAAATATTGAACAACTGTAAGTGAACTAGAATATTGCTGGTCCCATTCCAAAGCTGTAGACATAATAAGAAAATCAACCCCTTTCCTTTGGGAAGGAGGATGAGCAGTGGGATGTTTATAAGAAAATAAGGAATTTGAAGTTGGACAGGTCTAGGTTCAAATCCGAGCTCTACCACTTATCAGCTGAACGTCATGTGGAAAAATTTTAAACCCGAGTATGGTTTTCTCTCTGTAAAACAGGGGTGACATGCTTATCTTTCAGAGTTGTTGCGAATATTAAATTAAAAAGTGCACATAAGGCATTAGACATATAAGTGGTCAATAAAGGAAAGATTTAAATAATATGTTGCCATCTACATAATGCCTTCATATGTGACTCAATAATAATTTAAAAAGCATATTGGAAACACCAAGTGAACTGGCTGTTTGCATATTTGGCATGGTGCACCAAGGGCCCCTTATCACAGGACCCCGCTCTGTGTTGGACTTTACACCAGCCCAGGAAAAATTCCCAGGTACCTCCCCATCCCCAAAAGACTTTAAAAGAAATAATGAGTTCCCATGAGCTCTGGCTGGCATTTCAAGAAAAGGCCAACAAAGAGTTTTCTCTGTATAGACCTGCACAGACATCTAAAAGGTCAAGTGCTGTTGCCTTTGCTGGAATTAAGTCTGCCCAGGTATTAACTCATGTTGAGCAGGAGCTCAGATTCTTTGCCCTATGTGTCTCGATGATTAAAAATAACCAAAACGAATTATACATTTTACTCAGATGGTCATAGTACATTCGAGTGACTAATACAAAATACCATAGACTGGGTGGCTTATAAACAACAAACACTTATTTCTCACAGTTCTGGAGGCTGGAAGTCAAGGTCATGGTGCCGGCAGAGTCAGGGTCTGGTGAGAGTCTTTCTCCTAGACAGCAATTTTTTCTTTGTACTCTCACATAACGTGAGGGGCCAGGGAGCTCTCAGAGTCTTTTTTTTTTTAAATAAATGCACTAATAATATTCACCTCCAAAAGGCCCCGCCTCCTAACACCATCGCCCTTGGGGGATAAGATTTCAACATACAAATTTGGGGGGATACAAACATTCAGACCATAGCACCAATGACATTTTCTCATGGAAACCAGAGGTCAGCTGGGGCTTCCCTGCTCCTCTGATATCTGAGGCTACCTGGCTCCAATCTCCTCGTCCTGTAGTGTGAGAAAGTCCAAAGCCTTCGCTGAGGCATTTGCACGTCTCTGAGACTTTGGTTCCCATGGTGGCCTCACCCTCTGGCTCCTGAGCTGCCTTCTTTTTGACTCCAGCCTGTGGCTGTGTCGCCATCTACACACACACACACGCACACACACATGCACACGCACGCACACACGCGATGCGTTTCATAGGTTTAGTTGACTTCACTGAGATTTGGGGGACGCTAGGATGGAACTCACAGTCCAGGATCCCTCCCTCCTCCTCTTGACTTCACACTAGAAGCCTCTTTCCTCTGTCGCTCTTCTCCCAGCCCCGGGTCAGGTCTTGCCTTTCTCATCCTAGCCGTCTAACCAACATCTGTTGTAGCTACAGACTGTGTGTTTTTCCCTCCACGAAACGTAGACGAACAGCAATGAATACAATTTTGTCTCTCTTTATTAAATTTAATATAAATATCTTTGAGGAATATCGTCAAGAAAAGGAAGCTTTGCTAACAGAAGTACAGGAAGCATTCATCGAGAGCAGTGGTTCTAGAAGTACAGCCCCTAGACCAGGTGTGAGGGAGTCACCTGGGAACCTGTTAGAAATGCACTCTCTTGGGCCCCACACCAGTCCCCCAGAAGCCAAAAATTGGAGGGTGGGACCCAGCAACTTATGTTTTAATGAGCCCTCCGGGTCGCTCCCACGCCTGCTGATGTTCGAGAAGCACAGACCTGGAAGGAGGACTTCGGCTATAACCCCATGGCGGCTCTATACCAAGTGCTCGTAAGGACCAGGCAGTCACATAAAGGGGATGAGGCAGAAGGGCATGTGATGGAGAACGTGAGTAACCTGTGGCTGATTTTTGCCACATGAAAAGGAAGATCCAGGATGGCCGGTTTTTCTCAACTTTTAAGAGAAAACAGAAATTTGAATTATTTTAGGTGCAATCTCCAGATGTTTAACCGTGAGCAGCCAAGCCTATTTGTACCTCTAGGTTGTTTCAAAAGCTTGCAGACACTGCCTGCACCATCACCCTACTTAAAAGGAAAATCACCAGTTTCCAAACCAGGCTCCTGGGTCTGCTGCTCTCAGTTCAGTCCTTAAAGCACAATTAGGAATGGAGAAGGAAAAAGAAATGGCGGCTCTCCTTTAACAGGGAGTTCATGCCTAACATGAAAATGGCTTTTTAAGTTAATGTAGGGCTATAGAACTTATAAAAAGGCAGTGAAATGGCAGTTGAACTAATGTGAGATATTGTTTCTGAGCAGCCTTTTTATTCCCATCTGTATTTTCTCAGAGAGTCACCAGGGAATCCATTTTGCTCCCTGCATCATGTTTAAAGCTGGGCCTATAGAATATATGCAGCACTCTGCTGTTGCCACGGTAACCATTATCTTCTCTTAATTCCATTTCCAAAAATAAAGTGCCCTTTCTCAAAGTATCTATTTCCGTGTTTTATTTAAATCTCACTTTCTGCAGAGGCTCTGTCTCCCTTTGACCTGAACGTTACTTTTGTTTTGCTCGAGAAGAGCCGGTGATGCCACACATTCGGGACCTGTCAGCCCCCTGCACGTGTTAAATTAGAAGACTAATGAGAGCACCGGACGCGGGGGCTACAGGACAACCCCAGTGATTTCATAGAAGGGGGTCACAGTCACATTCCTATAGCACAGATGCCCCTTGGAACAGTGTTTCTCTAGCCCATTATTTCATCTGCTGTTTCCAAAGAACTGCATTTCCACTACATGAAAGAACAGTCAGACAGACAAAGAGATGGACTGAGGGCCCAAAACCCAGTGCTCTGATAAGGGATGGAGCCTTGGGCCCTCACTCCTTTGATCCATAACTAGACAGTCCCCCGCACCCCTATTCCTTGTCCTTGTTGGAGGCTTTCCTTTGCCTGCAGAGAGATCTTGATGATCCACTTCTGAAGCGTTAGAGGAGGTGGAGAGAAAGGAAGTGTTGAGCATTAGCCCCAACTCTGCAGCCTTTGTACATCAAAGACCAGGCCTTGATCAAGGCATCCACTAAAAGTGATTGCTTGGGACTTCTGAACAAAAAGGCAATCACTCTGTAACCTGTCCTTTCTGGGGCCATCTGCCGTGCTGAGATGCTACAAAGATGCTCTGAAGATTAGGTCTTGTCAGGATATAAGATAAAAAAACCTGCCCAAGATGAAATAAGTCCAATAGGTGTGGTCCCTGCCTTCTAAGTTAATAAATGTCTATGGAGTAAAAAGCCTATACACAAAGTAGGCCATGCTTATGTATCCAAGCAAATGACTTTCCTAAAGTCACAGAGGTTCCCTTGGCTCTCAGGAGGATGGGTGCTTGGAGTTCTCTCCACGTGTGGGCAAGACATCCACGTTCCTGCCTCTCCACCCCTACCGTGGCCAGCCTGCTCCTTCACCATCAAGCTTCTCTGTTAAGTCTGTGATGATGAAAAAGTATTTTGCTTCCTGCGAAAAGGCCAAGGCAAGAATGGGAAGTGAGACTTTGGCTCATTACACCATAAAGAGCTTGTGTTTTGGGACACAGTGTGTCTAATGGGTTTTTTTAAAGTTTGCCCATTACAGATAATACAAGATTAGTTGAAATCATTCTTTTCTTTCTCTTCCTCTTGCAATGTCCAGGGCTAGTTCTGCCCAACATTATAGAGTGCCAACATTGTACTCTACTATAATGTTGTTCACTTGGATGGGGGCCCTTTGGCACAGCTAATATGGAGCCTGAGCTCTATAGTATCTTTACTGGGGGGATGTCACCTGCTATGACCCCAACTGGGTACCATGGCTGGTGGCCAGGCTGGATGTGATGGGTAAGCCACTAGGGACTGAAAATGATGGTCAAGAATTGGTCTTCTGTGGTTGAAAGAAGGTGAAGGGATTAGCCAAACCACATATATGCGTGACCCATGGACAGGGACAATGGCGTGGGGATTGTGAGAATGGAGGCAGACTGGGGAAGCGGGGACAAAAAGGGAAAAGTTGGGACAACTATGATAGCGTAAGCAATAAAATATTTCAAAAGAAAAAATAAAAAAAGATTAAACTGTTTTTTAAATCTTTAAAAAAAGAATTGTTCTTCTAGACTAGACTGCAGCCATCAAGTCCAGGACAGCAACTGGGGTCCTGGGTCACGTCTTCGGATGGACAAGCTGTTCACAGCAGAGAGGACTGAACTAGGGTCAGAGGCAACAGACGGGCCACTGGGAAAACAAGTTCAGGGGTGGGGACTGCACTGGTAGAAGAGAGGGCACCAGTGCAGAGAGGAGGAGGGTGCCTTGCTCTGATGACTTCCCTGTGAGTCTCATGGTCTGATCCCTAGAGGTTCAATCACACGCCTTTCTCTAAGGCCTCATCATAGGCTTTATAATCTTAATAATGTTAACACTTGACCCAAAAGTGTGGAAAGCAAGGACACAAACAGATATTTGTACACTCATGTTCATAGCAGCATTAGTTGCAATCGTCAACAGGCAAAGCAACCCAGGTGCCCACCGATAGATGAATGGATAAACAAAATGTGGTATATGCATACACTGGGGTGTTCATTCAGCCTTACAGAAGAAGGAGATTCTAATGCATGCTACAACATGGATGAACCTTGAAGACACTATGCTAGATGAAATAAGCCATCATGAAAAGACAAGTATTGTATGATCCCATTTATATGAGGCACTTAGAGTAGTCAAAATCACAAAAGACAGAGAGTAGAATGGTGGGTGCCAGGGGCTGGGGGAGTGGAATGTGGAGAGTTGTTATTTAATGGGTGCAGAGTTTCCATTTTGCAAGATAACAGAGTTTTGACGATTGGTTCCACAACTATGTGAAGGTACATAAGTACTGAACTGTACACTTAAAAATGGTTAAGATGGTAAGTTTTATGTTAGGTGTCTTTTACTACAATAGAAACAAACACACAAAAGAAAACAGAAGCACGTGTTAAATGATTCCCTGTTCCTTCCCTAGCTACTTCACTGACACAAATTGAAGCCATGGGTCCTGATCCCAAAGCTGCTATTCATAAACACAGTGACCCTGGGAAGCTCAAAAACCTTCTAAACTCAATTCTTTTCATGGGTAATGGGGAGTCATCATGGTGACTCTGGAGGGTCACAGGAAACAGGTTTTGTGAATTAAAATGGACAATATGTAAGAGATGATAAGGATCATAAAGCCATTATATCTCACGTGACACCTAGAATAAACTGTTGCATCTACTAAGGACCCAAATGTAGGGAAAGAATGAATGAGTGAATGAAGAAATCTGTCCTGGCCAGCAACTGACCCATTTTGTTGAAACAGAACAGTGAGTCAGCGCAATTGGCCTTCAGGCTCCCGCACCAGTTTGGGTAAGTCCTTACCCTAAGCACCACTCAGTGCTGTCATTCACCCCTCCCGGAAAAAATAGGTGTAGTTTTACACTCAGATGTCAATTCACAGATTTCTTCCAGGGGTAGCTGCACTTTTATAAAGAACATTGGGGAAAACAGAGCACTTACCCAAAAGAATACATACCAATGGTGGAAGTCAAGGCATTAGCAATAGGACAATGTAGAAGGTGACCTGCACTGGTGGCATAAGGGGGGCGGGGTGACTTCTTAGCACTCTTTTGGTCACACATGCAGGTCAATGTCAGGTCTACCGCCAGGGTCTGCCAATGGGAAGTTGGCAGAAAAAACCAAGGTTCTCATCTTTAGAGTCTTGCTGCCTTCTGGGTGATAAGCAGCACCGCTCAGTGTTAGAAATAAGGACACGGGAACCTAATTAACTGGATTTGAATTCTGGCTCTGCCACTTAGTGCTGTGTGGCCTTACACCTGTCTTTTAACCCCTCTGTGCTTAAGTTTCTCCAGCTTTAAAATGAAGATGATGATAGTCGCCCCTGCCTCATAGGTCTGTTGTAGGGACTAAATGAATGTTTATTCATAAAGTGGGTACCTAGAGAGTGCTTGGCACACAGAAAGCACTCTGTAAATATTTGTTAAGTAAAGCCCAGAAAAAACTTCAACCCCACATCTGTTCCCTGGCTTCTCCATTTGATCTTCTCCTCCCGTTCCTTCTATCACCCTGATTTCCAAGTGGCAAGTGTACTTTCTCCCCACCCATGCCCTGACCGCTAGCAGAAGTCTTTGAGACAAGACTCCTGGGTGCTAATAAAGTTGACTTTCAGACCTCATTTTCCAGTCAGTTGCCTAATTTAGAGGCCTTGTCAATTTGCATTTCCTAGAAATAATGCAATGCCACTTCTAAGCTACTTGGAACCAAGCCCCACAGCCCAGAGCTCTGAATCTTCCAAAGTGAGTTGGAACAATTGTAAATTATGCCACAGCATGGAACTTCTCCCTGGCCGATTCTCTTAGGCTCACCGGACAAGGACACTTTTGGAGGTAACTACAGACAGATGACCCAAAATGTGCCATTTTCTACCCACAGATGAACGTTGAGTGAAATTGTTTCATTATAATGAATCGGGTTACTCTGTTGCTGCTGCTCTCGTTCATGACTTTTTCTCTCCCACCTCTCTTAGTTTTACAGGTCCCTGTTTGAGTTTTAGATAAAATATAATGCATAAATGCAACCTGCACTCATATTTTTGAAAAGAACATCACAGCTGCCTAGAAGCCCCATCATGACCCCCTATAGTAACCACTCCTCCACCCCCTAACCTGAACCTTATGTCTAAGTTCAACTATTTTGATACCTCATGTGAATGGAACCTTACAGGATGCAGGTTTCCGAGTCTGTGTTCACTGGATATTAGGTTTGCAAGGTTCACCCATTTGACTGTTGCGTGAAACTGTAGTTTGTTCACTCTCACTCTGTGTAGTATTCCACTGTGTGATTATAGCACCATTGATTTGTGCATCCCGTCGGATGGACATTTATATACTTTCCAGCTTGGGGCTGTTTCGAACAGTGCTGTGAGGAGCTCTCTGATCTTTTGGTGACTGTGTATACTTTATCTTGTTTTGTACCACTGTTTTTTTTTCCCTTCTTTTCTCACCAGCCTCCCGCCCCATGTCACAATGAGGCAGGGCAACCCAGAGTGGGTGCAGGGTATGAAAGGGAAGGAAAGGGAATCCTAACTGTCTGACTTTAGCCCGCACTTCCCTTTCTCCCCAACCACGGTCCCCCACCCCCTTTCTCCTACCTGGTCTCTGCCCTACCCCAGCTGGTGACTGTCTTCCTGGGGATATGCTTGCCTGTGACATCCCCTTGGAGCTCCGGCTCCTGCGCTGAGATGCTGCCACATCCTTCTTCACCCACCTGCAGGTCAGAGTTCCTGGGGCCTCAGGTGAGCCCTCTGAATGCACACTCCTAACCTCCACTGACAGCCCTGGCTGTCCCAGTCTTCATCAGATGCCATGACTCTCCTGCACTGCCAAACTCCCTTCTGTCCCTCTGAGCTGTGTCTTCTGGGCTTCCGTCACCCCAGGGCACTTGTCTGAACCACTTTCAGTAGTTACCAGCATGGGATTTGAAGGCAGGAAACCTAGATTTGAACTTTGGTTCTGTGTGCTAGCTGTGTGATTGGCAAGTGATTTCATCTCTCTGCATCTCAGTTCCCTCATCTGTAGTAATAGTAATACTAGACACTGAACCCATAATAGATTTTGAGTTAAATGAGATAATGCACTTATTATTCTGGTAGTCACTGGTATGTGTGCTTGGTATTATGTATGCCACTTTTTGCCTTCTAAAGAGAAGCTGCTTTGTTACTTTTTTAAAAAAATTCTACTAAGTCAACTAGTTCTTATAAAAAAATTACTTTGAAGAATGCTACCTAGAAGAAATCCCAAAAGCCTGATTCCTTTACCATTTTTTGAATACACTGTAAAGACAGAGGGATTTGGAATTATATACTGCTATGTTATAAAAGACGCAGGATAATCATTTCTATGTACACATGTCTACTTCTTCATTTTAGAAAAATCAAAGAAATATACAGAGAAATGCTTCAAAGAAAGATATCAAAAGGATGACAGTATTTCCCTCTGGATGTTGGTATTCTGGGTGGTTTTTATGGTGTCCCTTATACTTTTCTGTAGCCTCTGATCTACTGTACATAGATACATACGTGTGTGTGTGTGTATACAGACACATTTGTGTACATACAATTATAATCAGAATTTTAACTTTTTTATTTTTAAGTATATTTTATTCATTATGCTATTACAGTTGTCCCATTTTTTCTCCCCTCTATTCCCCTCTGCCCTGCACCCCCTTCCTAGCAGCATTCCCCCCTTAGTTCATGTCCATGGGTTGTACATATAAGTTCTTTGGCTTTTCTATTTCCTATGCTATTCTTAACCTCCCCCTGTCTATTTGTACCTACCATTTATGCTTCTTATTCCCTGTACCCTTTCCCCCTTCTCCTCCCCACCTCTCCCCACTGATAACTCTCCATGTGATCTCCATTTCTGTGAATCTGTTCCTGTTCTAGTTGTTTGCTTAGTTTGTTTTTGTTTTTGTTTTTTCTTGGTTTGGTTGTTGATAGTTCTGAGTTTGTTGTCATTTTATTGTTCATGGTTTTGATCTTCTTTTTTTTCTTAGATAAGTCCCTTTAACATTTCATATAACAAGGACTTGGTGATGATGAACTCCTTGAACTTGACCTTATCTGGGAAGCACTTTATCTGCCCTTCCATTCTAAATGATAGCTTTGCTGGATGCGGAATCTTGGATGTAGGTCCTTGCCTTTCGTGACTTCGAATACTTTTTTCTAGCCCCTTCTTGTCTGCAAGGTTTCTTTTGAAAAATCAGCTTATAGTCTTATTGGAATTCCTTTGTAGGTAACTCTCTCCTTTCTCTTGTTGCTTGTAAAATTCTCTCCTTCTCTTTAATCTTGGCTAATGTAATTATGAAGTGCCTTTGTGTGTGGTTCCCTGGGTCTAACTTCTTTGGGACTCTGAGCTTCCTGGACTTCCCGGAAGTCTATTTCCTTTAGCAGATTGTAGAAGTTCTCCTTCATTATTTTTTCAAATAAGTTTTCAATTTTTTGCTCTTCCTCTTCTCTTTCTGGCACCCCTATGATTCAGATGTTGGAATGCTTAAAGTTGTCCTGGAGGTTCCTAAGCCTCTCCTCATTATTTTGAATTCTTGTTTCTTCATACTGTTCCAATTGAATGTTTATTTCTTCCTTCTGGTCCAAATCATTGATTTGAGTCCTTGCTTCCTTCCCTTCACTGTTGGTTCCCTGTATATTTTTCTTTATTTCACTTTACATAGTCTTCACTTCTTCCTCTGTTTTGCGACCATACTCAACCATTTCTGTGAGAATCCTGATTACCAGTTTTGAACTCTGCATCTAGTAGGTTGGCTATCTCTTCATCACTTAGTTCTATTTGGGGGTTTTGATCTGTTCTTTCATTTGGGCCATATTTCTTTGTCTTTGTGCAGCTGTTATGTTGTAAGGGACGGAGCCTTGGGTATTCGCCAGGGCAGGGCAACCCATATTGCTGCACTATGGTGCTGTATGTGGTGGAGGGGCCCAAGAGGGAACAATGCCACTTGCCTGGCTCTCAGCTGGCTTTCAGTCACTTCCTCCACTACCCAGAAGCAAATTGGTCCCTTCTGGTGCTGATTCCTGGGTGGGTGGGTTTGTGTATGTTCTGGGATCCTGTGGGTCTTTCCAATGAACTCTCCTGTGAGGTTGGTACCTTCTCCTGCCACTTCAACCCCCACAGGTATTTTTCAGTCAGAGGTTTTGAGGCTTTATTTCCCCATACCGGAACCCAGGGTTGCATGATCTGTCTTGCTCCCCAGTTGTTCCTTCCAGTTTATCCACATGCAAATGTGGGATCGCCCACTCCACCAGCTGCTACCTTGCTGCAAGTCCTCTCCACCCGCCTGCTGGTCTCTGCCCCTCCTACCAGTCTGGATGAATGTTTCTTCTTCAACTCCTTGGGTGTCAGACTTCCATACAGTTTGATTTTCTGGCAGTTCTGGTTATTTTCCATTTTTAAACTTGTTGTTGTCCTTCCTTTGGTGGTTAAAGGAGGCAAAGTGTATCTACCTATGCCTCCATATTGGCTGGGAGTCCTTATAATCAGAATTTTTAAATAAGCCTATATTGAGCAAGGGAAAAAAAATCAAATTAATGGGCCGGTTATCTCAGGAAAAAGTTTAATGTTAGCTCTCTGGGTTTCATTCACTTTTCTCTGTGCAAACCCCCCTTGGGTTGTTGCCATGCGATGGAGGCAAAGAGGAATGTGGTCAACACCCAGGTGATCCTCTTTAGCACTTCTTGGTGCTTGCACCACGTTGACAGAAAGGGCATGAATGTAGCAAGGCCGGCCTGAGAGGTCATGGTGGCCAGAGGCACAAACCCCTCTGGGATACCAGTCTGGGTTGCACCACCAGCTAAGCCACCGAGGGCAGCAAAGGTGGTGGCTGAGGGTGAAAGGAACTGGAATGGATGGTAGGGGGAGATGATGAATATCTGTGTGATTCTAAGACCAGCCACAGCAGCAGGGGCTCTAGTTTGTCTCGCTAACCTTCTTCTACTGAATTTCACCCTGGAAAGTGTCCCACTGGACTATGACAGTCACTGTGATGCATCACATAGGTCCTCTTTCAGGAAGGGCTTGTTGCCCAGCTTCTGGGAGTCGGGTTCATGACTGCCTTCAGCTGTCAGCCCTTCAGGGCAGAGAAGCGACAGAACCAAATGTGTGACTTGGAAAGATTTCCTTGACAGCTGTTAAAAGGAGTGATCTGGCCCTGGTCAGCTTGGCTCAGTTGGCTGGGCAACGTCCCACAAAGCAAAAGGTTGTCGGTTCAATCCTCAGTCAGGATATATGCCTGGGTTGCAGGCCTGGTCCTTGGTTGGGGCACATGTGAGAGGCAACTGATCAATGTTTCTCTCTCATATTGATGCTTCTCTCCCTTCTTTCTCCTCCCTTCCCTTCTCTCTAAATAAATAAATTTAAAAAAAATTTTTAAAAGGAATGATCTAGGTCCACCCACATCCATATGGAGAGATATCCCCCAAAAATCTTGACTATAAAAGTCAAGGTGTAGAGTCATATATAAAGAATGTAACCACGTATGTAAACCTCAGAACACATACCAAACATAACCACATATTGCTTGTGCATATATATATATGAAGATATACAAAAAGAACACAATAGATACACTCATGTTCATTTTGTAAACTTTCACATACATAAAAATATTTTGAATTAGTCAGCTTTTGCTGTGTAACAAATAACCCTGGTATCTTAGTGGATTACAATAACAAATATTTATATTTTACTCACATTACATGAGGGCTGAAGGTTGGTCATGAGGGCTGCAGGTTGGCTCAACTTTGCCAGGTTCTGTCTGACTATGGTGGGTTTATGTCCCGCCTCCAGGGAGAACAGAATGAGGGGGCAACAAATTATTGTGACAGAATAATAAAATCTACCGTGCACACCAAACTTTTAATGGTGATTGCCTCTGATGGAGCAGGAAGGAGAATGATGAGAGGAATTAGTGAATAAAAGGGATGTTATCTAGTACTGTGATAAAGTTTTATAAAAGACAATGCAAATATGACAATTTTGGATGATGGAAATATAGGTGATTGCTTACTTATCCTTGGTACTTAGCTTTCTATTTTTGCAGAAATGATCAATTGATAAGAGATGAGATGAAAGATGGAGTTGGAAGGGAGTAGTTAGGAGACAGAATGCCAGGTAAAAGGATAAAGACCTGAACTATGATGTTAAGAATCTCAATAACATAATGGACATATTCAAAAGCTAGAGTTTCCCAGAACTGATGATCAATTAAATGTGAAAGGCAAGAGGGAGAGGTGAGTGAAGAATACCTATGTAGATAAACCCATAATGACTGCAGGGCTTTCGGGTCAGGCGCCTAGGTGAAGGAGCAAGCATTCTCCCTGCCAGAGAACGGAGGTGGAGCCCGTCACAGTGGGCGGGCCAACAGGAGGTGATACCTGTTATTTCAAGCCTTGATTGAGAACTCTGCATCCTATTATTATTTTACTTTTTCCTGTTTACTTATTTGTCCCTTTGCTCATTCTTTCTCACTACTGGTTTGCAAACCAGAAGTACATGCACATAGCTTTGGCTATTTCTGTTGTAACAAAGCCTTGCACTTGAGGGTTTGGGTTGTACAAAGGAATCACATAAGCTGATTAGATAATAGGTTGCTCTGAAGAAGAAAGTGACCCCAGTGAAAACTCAGTGACTTCCCAGCACATGTTTATCGTGGACTTCTCTTTTTAATTGAATTTTCTTTTTTAAAATCTGGTTTTTACATTATTTTTTATTGTATTTTTCCATTACCATTTATCACCCGTATACCCTCTTCCACTTCTACCCATGTCCTCCTCCCTATTGCAGACTTAACTCTGCTTGGAAGACTCATTTACGTTCATTAAATACACTTATGTATTTATTTAACATGAACCTCGAGCTTTCTACAGAGACACTTCTCCATGGTAGGATGCTAGGCAGCGAACAAGTCTTACAATTTAGAGTCTCAGTCCTGTGACCTCTGCTTGATTTGGGACTCATATTTGAAGCCACTATCCATTCCTCTCTGTCACTTTACGTCATCTTCGGCTATTCATCCACAGTCCCAGGATTTCCCAAAGGAAGTTGTTAACCAAGCCAATCAATATTTAATCTCCAAATTGTTTTAAAAATATCTCTCCAAATTTTCACATGATAAAATAAGAAGCAAAAGAAAACAGGTAACTGCAGCTTGCTTTATGTATAGAAATAGATCCTGAGCAACAAAAGGACCACTTTTCTCTGTAAAAGCCAGCCTGACATTACATCTGGCCGTGTCTTAATCCCTCCTCACTCAGCTGTACTTGAGGAAGAGACGGAAGCCAATAGCAAATTCCCTCCCAGCCCCTACAACTCTGTCCCATTCCACAACCCATCTCCACTATCACTTACATCTTGAGTTCATCTTTCCAGCAGTGAAGTATTATAATATTATTCCATTTAAAAGCAGTGCTGGAAGAAAGACTGGTACTGAAGTTACCTGGGATGAGCCTGCTGCCTTCCATCCCAGCAGTACGAACAGAGAGTGTAACAGAGGAAGTGCTGAGCTTGGAGACCCAGTGTCTCCATTCCATTTTCTAGTTATGAGCAAATCACATAATATTTCAGAGGCTCAATAACCTCAGCTATCAATGAGAAGAGTGATAAAAACAATGTAAATATTTTATGAAGATGAAGCAAAATGAAGTAGGTGAAAGTACTAATGTTTGTTAGAGCAGAACTTCTCAGATGTTGATGTGGGAATAGCCAAAACGTGGGAACAAAACACAGATTCTGATTCTGTGGGTCAGGGGTGGAGTCCGAGATTCTGAATTTCAGGCCCCCAGGTCCTGCCAGGCTGTTGCTTCACAGAACACAACTTGAGTGACAAGCTCTTTGCTGTGCTGTCCATGATGGTAGCCACAGGCCACATATGGCCATTTAGTATGGAATTAATTTAACTTAAATTTAACTTAAAATCTAGTTAATTACAGCAGCCGCATTCCATGTACTTAACAGCCACCTGTGGCCAGCGGCTTCCGTACTGAATAGGGCATTTACAGAACATCTCCGTCACTGCAGAAAGTCCTCTTGGACCGTGCTGCGCTATAGATGTTCGAAAGCCATCAGCAACACTCAAGCAGCGTGTACTGAACACCTTCCACGAGCCAGATAATTGTCTAGTCACTTGTGATATAGCAAAGAACAAAACAGACAAAATTCCCACTCCCATGGAGCTTACCTTCTAGTAATTATTGCTTTGAAAGAATAAGAGATCATTATTAGTTGGACACAGACGTGGCCGCTCCCCATAAGTAGACTCTAACTCCACTCTATTACAGTCTCACAGTTCATTTTGTCCTCCCGAAGCACAGCCATTCTGGCAACTCAGAAGAAATTCTGGGCATAGCAGCCCCTGGGCAAGCTTCTCTTGAGCGCTATTTTCTCTTTCTTTTAGCAAAAATAGGTTAGGACTGCGGCTAGAACCAGCCCTACAAGATTGCAGTGGGCAATGCCTCCGAAGGGACTCCTACCTCCACCCCTATTGCTTGTTACTTCCCTTTTCTGTTTTTCTGGAGGTGGACCTTGACATTCAGTGAGGCTTCTTTTGCTTTGGATCGAAGTCCTGGAAGAGGAGAGGAAGGGAGAGGAGGAGAGGTTCTCACTATGATTTATCCTCCAGTTTCCACAAGGCCCGGACTCAGTCCCTCACGCCAGCACCACATGTTAGGTCCTGCCCCAACGCGCTGCACCCTAAGGCTTCAATGGAGGGGCCGTGAAGATGAAGGCTGCTCCTGGGGAGGAGGGGCTGCCACTGGCTGGGGTGACAGGGGGAAAGGAAACGAAGCACCTCTGAGGGGGCAGCATCTGTGGATGACGCTTCCCCGTCCCCTTGGCCCTCAACTCACTCTCCTGCTCCTTTATTCCTTTTGGATCCATTGTGGGCTCTTTCTCTCCTAATTATAATATAGAAGGGCCAATTTTTCAGTGAAGTGGCACCTAAATTGAGCCTGTACTTGTTTTACGCTGCAGTTTGGTTTTTAATAGCTTGATTAACTAAGACAGCCAACTCAGGTGAATCGCCTTGCTTGTAAGGAGATATTTAGAGCTACAGGGGTGGGGGGGAGGGATGTTTTCATAATGTAGATCCAGATGTAGCATGTCACCCAGAAATCTCGAGTTGGATATACTGAGTTTCAAAATATGGAGCAGGGATCCCAGATGCACCCCATGTCTGGTGGGGAGGGATGTCAGAACTCTGCAGGAGGGGTCCTGGTCTGAAAGAGGATTCGTTCTGAAGGAACAAAAGAAGCGCGGATCATCAGCCTGGCCCCACAGCCTGACCCCACTGACAGAAGGAGGATGACTTACATGTTGTTATTCCCCGATTCAACCCACTGGCAGCCCGACCCGCTGGCCCTGAATCTCCTCCACTGCCCGCCCCTCTCCGTACCTAGGCTTGGATCCAACCGTGCATCGTCATCATCGCCCCCTTGCCTTTGTCACTCTCTTTCTCCTAGTACTCTCCTTGCAAAACCCCAGCCCCTCCCTGTTCTGCTCCCGCACCCAGACCACTGACTGTGGCCAGAGAACAGTTCAATGCCATGCTGGCTGTTCTCACATTCAATTTCTCATTGAGCCCCAAGGGGCTCTGACTGCTGGTTGACAATCGTGTCTTGCGCTCCCCTGAATAATCACTTCACACGTTGTCCTCTTTCCTCAGACCTCCAGTTTTTCCTCACTCCCAGCTGCTGATACCCTTGTTGACTTCTCTGAAACCATAGAAGCAATTAGAAGAGAAAGTCACATGCTCCCACTGACACATCTATCCAGGTGGCCATGCCTGGGCCTTTATGCTCTGTTTTCCCTCCTGTTGCTATGGATAGAGCTGTCTGCACTTCGTCTAAAGCCAAACCTTCCACAAAAACACTTCCCCTCCTGCCTCCTGCAATGGCCCCTCTCCTTCCTGCATCACCAAGTCTCCCCGTCTCCCGGATCACCCCATCAGGTTACAAACACAATGAAATACGAACAAAGCAAAATATAGAAACAAAACCTCCCTTGACCTCATATCTTCAATTCAGACACTGTCCATTTTTCTCCCTCTTACAGAAGCATTCCTTGAAGGAGTTCTCTTCTCTCACTGGTTCTATTGCCTCTCCTCCCAGTTCTCCTTCATCCCCCGCAAGTCAGATTTTCATCCCTGTCACTTTAGTGAAAGAGTTCTGAGTACAGCAGTAAAGGGCTCACTTTACACCGCTGAGCACCTTCCTTCTTGAAACACGTGTGCCACGGGGCGGCCAGCATGCCACGCCCTCTCTTAGATTCCTTCCTACTCACTGGCCGCTCTTCGGCCTCCTTTTGCGGCAGCCTCGTGATTTTCCCTAGTCTCCAACGTTTGGAGGGCCCAGTCACCAGACATCTTTCCTTCTCTCTCTGTGTTTACTTCCTAGATAATCTCATCCAATGGAATGGCTTTAAATACCATCTGTTCACTGATGGTTCCCAAATGGTCCCGCCTAAACCCCAACTCTTTTATCCAACTGCCCCTTCAACATCTCCATTTGGATGACTAATGGGAATGCCATGCTTAATTTTAACTCTTGGTTTCTTCCCTCTACCAAATGTCTCGATTGCGCAGACCAAAAAGCCAGGGAGGACTGTGTAACTCCTTTCTTTGTCTCGCACTCTACATCCAATCCATCAGCAAATCCCGGGCACCTCTGCTTCTGAAATCTATCCAGACATGCTTTGTCCTCCCTGACTCCACCGCCACCACCCCGATCCAGGCCACCGCCATCTCTCACTGGGACACTGTGATGCACTCTACACTATGATTCCTCCATTGGCTCCTGACAGCCAGGATGAGACTTTAAAAGTCATGCCACGCCTCCTAGCAGAACCTCAGATCACTTTTCACCTCACTCAGAATCTAAAGCCTTTCCCACGACCTCCAAGGCCCTGCAGCATCTGGCCCCTGGAGGAGATGCCCTCACCTCATTCCCCTCCTGCTCCAAGGCCAGCTCAGCTTGCCACGACAAAATACCACGGACTGTGCAGTTTAAATAACAGGCATTTATTTTCTCATTGTTCTGGAGGCTAGGGGTCCAAGATCAAGTTCTCAGCAGGTCTGGTTTCTTCGGAGGCCTGTTTCCTTGGCTTATAGACAGCCGTCTTCTCCCTGTGTCTTCACACGGCCGTCTCTGTGCATGCGCATATCTGTGTCCAAATTATAAGGACACAAGCTGTGTTGGATTAGGGCGCACCCTAATTCATTCATTGCTAGCCCTGTCTTTTCTTCTAAACAGCCGAGGAATTTTGACCCGCTTAATTTTTCTATGCCTCAGTTTCCTTTCCTCTAACATGAAGCAGTTGGACTGAAATCATTAGCCTTCATTTTTTTTTACCACAACTCACATTAAGCAATATATTTTATATCACTACTGAATACTTACACCTGCATGTATAAATAACCAAAGCCATAGTTTCATGAAATGAGACCCCTGGGAACAACAATGCACTCTGGTTTTTTCCAATTTGTTATATTTTTTAATGCTGTTGGTAAATATTACGGGCTGAAAGCATGTGTTCCCCTAAAATTCATATGTTGAAATCCTAGCCCCCGACGTGATGGCATTTGGAGGTGGGGCTCTTGGGAGATGTATAGGTCATGCAGATGAAGCCTTGTGAACAGGGTTAGTGCCTTTGTGAAAAAGGCCTCAGAGAGCTCCCCCAATCCCTGTTTGTATGTGTGAGGACACAGCAAAAAGCAGCATCTGCCACCCAGAACTCTGCCATGCGGACACCCTGGTCTGGGACTTCTGGCCTCTAGAATTGTAAGAAGTATATTTTGGTTGCTTTAGCCACCCAGCCTGTGCTTTTGTTCTGGCAGCCCGGAGAGACTAAAACAAGGATCCACCGCATTAACTTCACAACCCAAGTACCAGAGTAAGTGACATTAGCTTCCTGAGCCTGCTTCATCATCTGTAAAACATGAGCAGTAATGCTTCCTTTATCGGGTTATTGATTAATTAAGTAAGGATTCATTCCAGCTCCAGGTTTAGCTCAGGGTTGATGTTAGCTTTATGTCTAGAATCCACCGAGCAGAAATAGATCATACCTAGTACTAGGATTACATTAAAGACAAAGAACAGTCCAGGTTGTGGGGGAACCTGAACAATGGATAACACAAGAATATCAGCTCTGGGAAGTAGTTCAAAACCTCCCCTTCAGGTGCCAGAAACTCCATGTAGAAACACTCCTGTGACATTACACACGCTTGGGGGTCTCAGGTTGAATGGAAAACAGCTCATTTTGGAAGAGGGTGCAACACCATCAAGCAGTGTGTCAGTTTGAGTGTGAGTGAGAGAGTAGCCTTATTTAAAATGCCTCTGCAGCATCCCACAGAGATACTTTACAGTCAAAGTGTCTTTATAAGTTTCTAGTTGCCAAATACCTGCCTTCCATTTTAAAGCAATGTTATTTCAATAGTTTTTCTCTCCAAGAGGTTGTAAGAAAATTGCATTTTTATAAATCAGCTATCATGCTCCCACTGGCTTAAATTATAACTTGCAGAGATTTTGTTTTTAATTCCTGATTCATTTTCAACCCTAACACTTAATTGAAAGTGTCCCTGCTTCCTCCACCCTGCCTGCATCAGTCAGAGTTCATGGTTGAGAAAAATAGAATTCATTCTAGCAGTTTACACAGCAATGAAATTTATTAAAGGATATGAGCTCACTTACAGAAATTCCTGGAGGTCTAGATTCAGACTAAGAATTGGTGAACGTGCAAGCCAAGCTGCAGGGCAGCTCCAGCAAAGACATATTGCTGTCTCTGGATACACACATACTCTGGCTCCCACCATGGACCCCAGGTTCTGAACTCTCCCTCCTCTTTATTGAAAGCTGGGTGCCTTGCTTCCCCATCATCCAGAAGTTGGATTCTAGGAAACAGCTATTTCCTTTTTGCTTTCTTTCAAATTAAAGTGGCACATTGGTGCCTCTGATCGGGGAAGTCAAGGTCACATGTCTGTACCCTAGCTGCAAGGGAGGCAGGGAAAGAAAGTCTGGCTTCTACTTTGGTCAGTAGGGGGAGAACATTTTAGCTTGGGAAATCCCCCCTAAAATACTGGACGGTTATAAACCTGACCATTATCTACCATATACTATCTTTACACAATCCCTCTGTCAGAGTAAATGAAGATCTTCAAAGTGAAAATAGAAACTTAATGATTACCTACCAAGAAACCAGACACGTGTCTGGAGCTTTGTGGAAGTTGACATGTTTATAAAAAACAGTTTTAGCCCTGGCTGGTGTAGCTCAGTGGATTGAGTGCGGGCCTGCAAACCAAGGGGTTGCTGGTTCAATTCCCACTCAGGGCACATGCCTGGGTTGCAGGCCAGGTTCCCAGTGGGGACACATGGGAAGCAACCGTACATTGATATTTCTCTCCCCCTTTCTCCCTCCCTTCCCTTCTCTCTAAAAATAAATAAATAAAATATTTAAAAAAACAGTTTTATACACAGAACCTACCTTTGAAGGAGTTTAGAATTTAGTTGAAAAATAGACAACCAGATGATACCTAAAGATGGTTAAGTGACAGTAGCGTAGACCTTTGATATTCAAGAGGACAATACCTATTCAATTTTATTTTCTCTTTAATCTGGTGCCATTTTAAAACAAAGAAGCAGAGTTGGTTTCATTTTCTAAGAATACATGAAACAATAACCAGGGATCCACAAAGCAAGTGGAGATGAGAAAGCTGGGTGGCCAGCGAGGTGTACTCAGTAGTAGAGTCACTTGGGATCAAGTAATTGTGCTTAAAAAAATTAGTGAAAGAAGGTCAGGGAAGGTTCAATAGAGGAAGCAAAAAATCTAAACTCCTTTCTATAGATTATGAAAATATTATATGATCTAGCCCTTATCAGTTCTCTGACCTCATCTATATTATTCTCCCCTTCATTCACTATACTTCAGCCACGCTGGGCTTCTCTTCATTCCTCTGGTACACTAACTTTTCCTGCCTTGGGCCTTCCTTAGCACTTGCTGTTCCCGCTCTCTCAGGACTGATCTTCTCCCCAACCTTTGCCTAGCTAGTTTCTCCTCTCATTCGGGTCTCAGATCAAATGACACATTCTCTAAGAGAACTTTCTCTGAACACCAGGGGAAATGGCCACTCCCTGGCTCTGCTTTTCTTTCGTATTGTTTCATTTCTTTAAATGTACTTATCTTCATCAGCAGTTACCTCATTTATTTGTATCCAATTAATTGTTGGTGTTCTCCCTCGGGAAAGTACGATCCATGAGCAGGAATCCCGTCTGACCAGCTCACTGAATCCAAGGCAGGGTGTGGCATGCATGAGGAGCTCAAACACTGTGGACTGAACGAATGAGCTGAAAGTTCCAGGAAAACTGAGAGCTGTATGAGGACAGGCATTTCATTTGAGAGAATAAAAGAGCACATGTAGTCAGCATGTGCGCATGCTTCAGAGCAGGAACTCACTCCTGTAGGGAGTGAGGAGCGGGTGAAAGGCTCTGACCGGGGGTGAAAGGGGAAATACTGAGAAGGGAACACGAGGTGGGTGGACAAATCTGCGGAAATGAAGATGCTGGAAGGAGGGGTACTTCACCAGGGGCTGAAGACCTGGTGCTGGAACTGCTACGGGCATTTTTTAAAAGCCAGGTCATCCGATGGTTTTGGCCAACGCCATGTCAGATGAATGGGAATAGGGAGAAACGTGAGTCAGGGAGACTAACTAGGAGTTTTACTAGGGTCTAAACAAAGATGGCATAAGTAACCATGACAAATAAGGAGCCAGGAGACATTACAAAAAATCAAAAGGATTTGGTGACAGATTGGCCATTGGGGTCAAAGAAAATGGTCAGTTTCTGCTGAGATTCCTCTTCCAGATTGCAGACTGCTGACTTCTATTGCACCCGAACGTGGCAGAAAGTGGGCTGGAGAAGCTCTCTGGGGTCTCTTTGATTAGAGCGCTAATCTGACTATTGAGGGCTCCACCCTCACCATCTGATCACCTCCCAAAGACACCCCCCCCAATACCATCACACTGGGGTTACGTCCTGAACATATGAACTTGGGGAGACACAGATATTCAGTCTATTGCATTGGCCTTGACCTTCCCCTTCCTCCCCTGGCTTCCACCTATCCTTTGAGCCTGGTTCTCTAGCCATCCCACCATGTCTGTGGTCTAGCTCACATCCTTCCAGCCAGACTTCATTTCTATTGTTCACAACCAACAAGCCTATGGCACAGCACCTAATAAACTAAACAGACTTGCAAAACAAGATTAAAAACAACAACAAAAAAGATATTTGACTACTACTTGAAGAATCTGTAGTGAAAATAAAGAGCTAAACTTTCTTTCAAGTACATAGTAGTTGCAATTACACTTCTAATGGCTCCTGAAGCAGAAATCTCTGTATTCAAAATGTTAACGAAAAACAGCTGGAATAATAGTAAGATGCCAGCCTGTTTCTAGCTCAGGCTGCTCCAATACTCCCAATATTCCTGTGGTTTAAACCAGAGCAATACTATCCAAGTCACTGTGTAGAATCGATGTGGAATACACCCGGTAAATAGCTGAGATTTAACTCAAGAGTCATAGGAAGCCTCCAGAGATCAAAGCGGGGCTGTTACAGAGCAGTTATAAGAGACAAATTGCTACAGAACACAAAAGTGAAAAAGAAAATAATTTTAAGAGCTTAATTGGTGCGGCACGTGATGGGAACATATCCCCCGGGATTTAATAACGTTGAGATCATCTGAATCAAATCGTGAGGAGATTTACAAAATCAAGTTACTAGATAGCCTTTTTAAATGACCCACGTTGCCAGGAAGGGCGGCGGCACTAACGATGACCTGCATTATCCCTGACGGGTGTTCCGCTCGTCAGGAAGCAAGGCTCCAGGAGAACCAATGACATGTTATTGTAACACATCGGTTTGTGGAGGCGCTTCTAGCCGGAGTGGGGTGGACAGTAGGAGAGAAACGTAGTGGACATAAAAAGCAGGTGGAGGTGGAAGAGGGTCATAACCTTTTACCCTAGAAACTGACCACGTCTCCTCACCTCCTGGTCCACCTCATGCCGCGGTTTCTGCAACGTTTTTCTAACTTGTCTCCTTATTTTCACTCTTACCCCTTATGCTCTCTTCTCATCACAGTAGCCAGGGTGATCCTTTAAAACTTGTCAGATTATTGCCTAAACGAAACTCTCCAATGATTCCTCACCTCACTCAGAACAAAGCGGTTCTTGCAAGACTTATAAGAACCCAATGAGCTGTCAACATCCCCCTCTGCACACGCACTCACACATGGGCATATGTGCACACACACACACACACACACACCCTCCCTCCCACACACACCTCCCTGACCTCACCTTATCCACTCTCCTCTTCCTGCAGCTCCAGCCGTCCTGGTCTGCTTGCTGGTCCTTGGTCGATTCCAAGCATGCTCCTACTTGGGGCCTTTGTTCAAGCCATCCCTTTGCCTGGAACTCTCTTCTCCAGGGCGTCCACTTAGCTTACTCCCTCGACCTTCCTGTAGCCTGTGCTCACATCTCACCTCCAGAAATCCTACCCCACCCTCTCTTTTAAAAACTGCTGCTCCCCCTCCACCTTCCTGCGCACTGTTCTCACGTTCTGTGTTTCCCCAGCACCCGTCTTCTCCCAACACACTACATACGGGGTGGGGCAAAGGTAGGTTTACAGACAGGAGTGCACAAAACACCGTCTATTCTTGTATTATTTATTAGTTACTGTATTGTTTTCTATACAAACAACTGTAAGCCTACTTTTGCCTCGCCTTGTGCTATCCTTGTTGTTACATTTATGGACTATTGTCTGTCTCCTTGCTAGAACATAAGCTCCATAATCACAAGGATATTTGTGGATTTTTTTTTTTTTGCTACTATATCCCCATAGTCTAGGAGAGTACTTGGCATTTAGTAGATGCTCAATAAATATTTGTCGAAGCAATGAAGGAGCATCTCAGGAGAGAAATACGGTGGCACAGAAACAGAGGAAGTCTTTCCGAGTTTCTGAAATTCTAAGCCTCTGAGCAACAGAAAGGTTAGGCGCAGACACAATGTTTGGAAGAAACTTGAAAGGGAGAAGGGCTCCTCCCTACTCACCAACTACAAAAATTTGAGGGAATTAAAGAAAAACGATGAAGCAGAGAGTTGGGTGAGCTTTGAAGAGCAAAATCGACGCCTTCCCTCATGGACCAAACCCCAAGGGAACATCAGGACCCTGTCTGTGCTGGGGCTGTCTGCCTGCTGCATCCATGCGGAGCAGACCCAGAACGGCACTTCAGAGACACACGGCCCAAGAGGACGCGGAGCGGCGAGAGAGGTACAAGACTGAAGACGGCCACGTGGACAGAAAGGAGGGAGCTCCCAGAGACAACGTGTGGCCCGGATGTCCCTTCCCAAAGCTTGGCAGTCTGTGGCCAACCCCTCCCCCCTTCACACAACCCTGCATAAGGGGAGGGATTCCTAAAGACTGATTTGATTGTCCCACTACCCCATTGAGATAAAGGTAGAAATTATAACTAAGGTATGTAAAAATAAAATTCTATTTCCTGTATGCCAATGTTCCAACCTGCCTCATTTTATTTCACGTCAAAACAGCCACTAATATTTTAGGGACGGAATGAATTTTAAAGACATTTTGGCCATGTGCCAGGCAGGCTAACTTTGTCCCCAGGAGTCTGGGACAGGCACTTTGTACCCTCTGCTGACCTTGTGTTCACTTCTGTAGGGAAATTAGAGGAGCGCCAGGCGGCTGCACACAGCTGAGTAATTGCCATGGCAACTGAAGGCCCATCACCTGTGCTTTATCCCAAACTGCTTTATCAGGAGTGAACTGCAGACAGTCTCAGCAAATGAAAGATGAAAAATTCATACTCTCTTTCCTCCTTCTCCTTTCTCTTGTTTTGACATTGGAGTTCCAGGGTAGCCCCTCTCTTCTCTTCCTAAACTTATTCTAAATGCCTCTTTATTTCTCTCTCTGACTTGTCGTCTGACTCACGGGTCCTCGTGCTTGATGAGGTGAGGGTTCGGATAGAATTAGCGCAGAGCTGTTCCCTCGGGGATCACACCCCCGTCACACACTGGCAAGGCTGGCAGAATGACGGTGTGTCCCTGAAGAGGCCACCGTGGGGCAGGCACATCTCTGGTCTGTTGAAGGGGATGCATGACCCTGTCACTCTGCTGTCTGGAGGAGGCCTAAACCAAGATAGAAAAGTTGTCACATCAGGCTGTTTCTAGACTTAGAGTTATGTTAATAAATAAATGATGACTTACTACACAGATCTTTGTGTGGGGGGGTTCTCCTCTGATCTATCTTTTAAAGCAGAAGACAGTAAACATGAAATTAACTAGAATACAGTTCAGGTAATGAGTTCTCTGGTTGCTATGGCAATTACTCTGCTATCAGTCAATATTTCTTCTGAAAACCGATGTACCACCTAATTGCCTCCCAAAGGCCCTGCTTCCAAACACGATTCCACTGGAGGTTAGGGCGTCCACATATGAAGTTTCAGGGAGCACAAACATCCAATCCATAACAATGACCTTGCAGAAAGGGCATCCAACGTGGCTCAGGATAGCTGGTTTCCCCTGACTAGTGGTGATGGAGAGCCAGGCCTTTCAACATCCTGGGCGATTTCCTCCTCTGAGACATCAGAGGGAAGGACTGAACACTGTTCAAGCTCCTTTGGCTTAAAGATGCTGTGTCTCCATGATCAGCTGGTGCCCTGCTCCTGGTGGGCACTCCAAAAACATGGCCCGATGAGTGAACACATGGGTTGGACGCCTGTGAAGGAAAAGAAATCCCCTGGCCTCTGTGGGCTTCCTAGAGCCTTTACCAAAAAATACACGTTTGAAATGGAAGAAATCATCCAGGTGAGAAGCACAACTATTGAGGTGTATGTACTAACTTGTTTTAGTGGAATAGGTTTCAACTTTTTCCCTTTGAGCAATTGTTTTTTTACATAAACCTAGAAAGCAACACTGTTCCCTGAAGGTCTGGTAAAGCTTACTGTTTCCTTTCTCTTGACCTTTCCACAGCACCTGCTGTGACCCTGGCTAAGGAATCATCTTGGGTTAATAGACTGGAGTGTCCTTGTCCCTGTACTTCATGTTGATCTTGCCTGACTCTCTGAGCCTCGTATGAACCCTGACATTTTAACTCGGAGCCCAAAGCCTCGTTATTTTATATTAGCACTCCATGCTTCGTCACCTCCGCTCGAAGTGATGCTATGGCGTCTCCATATGAGCTTTCCCACATTTTTTGAGAAAATTGCCATAAGCGATATGCCTGTATCTGAGTTATACCAGAAGGGAGACAATCTAATAGAGTGCCTGGGACACAGCCTGCCTTCAGTAAGGGTTTGTTGAATGAATAATTAACTTCCATCTAAACAGTCCTCCCAAAACAAGCCTTTCTCCACTGCCTGCTAGTGTTTGCCAGTTACCCTGCCCCCGAGTTTTGAGTGCACGTGTGCCCCACGGACAAAGGCGTGGGTTCTGTTTCTACACTAATTCTGCCATGCACACAACAGCCCTCGTTCCTCCCAGCAGGCTTTCCTCGCTCCCCTGTGCTCTTCAACACCAGCATGGTCCCTGGCTGGCAGCGTATTCTGCCTCTGAGTCAGAACTGTTTACCACAATACAGAAAAGACGAGGAGGAGGAGGGTCATTTTTCTGGGCCCTGCAGGGTATGCAGCCAGGGCTTGTCCAATTTCCGGAAGGAAACTTCAGTCTCTCTGGTATTAGAACACCTTTCCTGTGTCCAGAGCAACATTCCACCCAGTGCAGTCTACCCAAACTTTCACTCCCAAGATTACCTTAAAACCTTCTTTCAGGGAGGGCTGACCCCGGTAAAGGTGACGGAAAGTGACAGACTTCATTCAGAAAATTAGACCATTACGAGTCACAGTGTAGTGGGTTGAATAGTGTCCTCCAAATATTCATGTCCACCTAGAATCTCGGAATAGGACCTTGTTTGGAAATAGTGCCTTTGCAGGTATAATGAATTAAGATGATGTCATATTGCATTAGAGTGGGCCCCGACCCCAACCAATGGTGTCCTTACGAGAAGAGGAGAGGACACAGGCAGACACACAGGGAAGGAGCCATGTGACAATGCAGGCAGAGACTGGAGCCTCACAGCTGCAAGTCAAGGAATGCCACAGACCACTGGCCACCGAGGAGGAGGCCTTCAGAGGGGGCATAGCCCTGACGAGACCTTGATGTTGGACGTATGGTTTCCAGCACTGAAGGATCTCCCGCCTCCCAAATTATACTGAGGTATCACAGTATTGTCTGGATTTTATACCATGATGCCATAGGTCATCAAAGGCTTGGATCATCGTGAGGGGAGGAGACAGAGAAGGAAACAGGAGACCAAGCTCACGCGGGCTCAGTAGTAAAGCACTGAGCTAGATACTTGATAAGTAGACATCCACAATTATATTTAATACCCAAATCAAAACCCTGTGAGATGGTTTATTACTTAGGATGCCTTCAAGAATCAGACAACTTCAGTAGATTAAAAAGACAATAAGGCCATGGGTGGTGTGGTTCAGTGGATTGAGAGTCAGCCTGCAAACCAAAAGGTCACCAGTTCAATTCCCAGTCAGGGCACATGTCTGGTTTGCAGGCCAGGTCCCCAGTTGGGGGCGCATGAGAGGCAACCAATCGATATATCTCTTGTACATTGATGTTTCTCTCTCTTTTTCTCCTTCCCTTCCCTTCTCTCTAAAAATAAATAAATAAAATATTTTTTAAAAACGAACTAAATAAATAAAAAGGCAATAAGGACATAGATAAGTTGAATAACAACATAAACTAGAATAGATAAAGTGATTTGTGTATTAGAGAAAAAATCCGATATGTCCAATATAGGGAATAAACATTTTTTTGTCCATGTACACATACCAAATGTAAGGTAAGTCCCTCTGAGATTCTATAACCAGATGTTCCTGCTCTCAATAAGGGGAGTGAACAAAGAAACTGGTAACCATGCAGGTAATTCTAAGCAAGTAACAAGAGTAACAAATGACTATATAGAGATACAGAAACGAGATGAGATGAAAGACCTGGACACAAAATGTATTAACATGTAAGATGGGAGGGTTTTGAATTATGCAGGAAAAGGGTGGAAATAGCACATTGAGTATAGACTTAAACAGTGTATGCCTCTTAATATTAAGAGTGATTCCTAAAAAACACAGAAAGAGATTGTGAACCTTCCAAATCTGTAGAGACTGGCTGAAGGGAATGTCCTCCGACTCACCTCCAAGCCCCCGACTCCTCTGCCCCTGTGGCTCCAGCGCACGTGGCCGCGTGCGAGGAGCAGCCGGTGCTACGCTGCCACAGGCGTGGCTACTTCTGTTCCACTTGGGGGCGGGGCGGGGGGGACGCAGGAAGAGGTTGTTCAAACAGTGTCTGCAGTAGGGAGTAGATGCCTCCGAGAGAGACAGTGGGCTCTGCCAGCACCGTAAAAATATGTTCGTTGCATGCGGTTGGTAGATTGATGCGGCTCATGGGACACTCCACGGGCCTGAATAAAGACGGTCTCTGTATTCAAAACAAACTCTAGAAGATTTTGAATGTCCTAGAGACCAACCTTCAGGATCAGATTACCTTGCAATTAAAAATAATTGAATATGATCTCCTCCACCATATATACACCTACACACACTCGCAAACACATACAGATACACAAAGTGAACACCCCACAGGAGCCCTAAGGTGTAATTTGTGTGGCACCATGTGGGCAGAAATGGATGTGTGAGCAAAGCCAGCTCAAAAAGTGTCTCCCAGCACTTATTCACCCGCCCACTGCCTCCCACCACCTCCCAAACCATTGTTTTGCGTTTACAGCTTCGAAAAATGTAATTAACACTTTTACTCCTGGGAGAGCAGGTCCTGAGAATTTTAACAGGACATGCTAGAAACAGATTCAGGTCTCAAGGAGCAGTGGCTTACCCACAGGATAAAATAAGTACAGACACCATTTCTGGGAACCTGGAGACCAACACAGGCTTACGTCAGCCTTTCCTTGAATGCCACCGTCATGGTCACATCCTCCACTGGATTTGAAAATGAAACCGCACTGAGTGCAGCTCCAAGCAATACCATAATGAAAGCTCAGAAAAGCTATTTGAATCAACAAGACCTAAAATGTTCTGGCTTTCTTCTATAACTTCTCCGGGCACTCCCATGGCCTGGAGGTTCAAGAGCAGCGTCCCTGCCGAGGCAGCTGCTTTCATGATATGAGTTGAGGGATGCTGTGAAACCCCTCTTGTCCCCAGATGTCTGTCTCACAAGTCTGCCATGATGCCTGAAAGTCCACGTGAAATGACACATATTTACTTAGAAGACACAAAACTGTCCACATTGGACAAGGATTTGGCATAATCTTGAGGGGAGAAGACCCAGGACTGGCAAATTTTGGTGAAGGGACACAAAGGTCCAGACCAGGATGCCCCTGGGCCAGCAGTGGGGAAAGAACCAGACAGCGGGGAGAGGAAGGCCCTAAACAAGGCAAACCCGCCCTTCCGCCTCGGGCTGAGAACCAGAAGGAAAGATCGCAGACCCTGCTGGGGAAACTCCAGGCTGAATTACAAACCCTCAGCTGCTTTGTGAAAAGATGTAGGGAATATTTTACTTTTATACTAAAACAAATACAGACTTGCTTTGGGGTTAATAGCAAGATCCATGTGAATTTTATAAAGAGAGAAAAATCAGGAGGTTTCACCCTCAAATGTCGTGCGCACAGTGGACATTTTGGGTGGTGACCCAGACTCACATTTTCTCCACTCAGTCACCTGCCCTGGTGAGTGATGTCACTGTACACCTGGAAAAGCTGCTTGCTCATGAACTTCGTGGATAAGAAACCAAGAAGCCCTGTTCTGGGAAGTCACTGACAAGAACACAGTGTGGTATTAAGAACTTGTATTCTTTCCCATCAAAGTTTTTTAGGAATTGTTTTCTGGTTGAAAGCCTGCCAGGAACTGTAAGCCCAAATAAGCCCTCTGTATGCTTGGACGGGTCAGAATGCAGGGCATGGAATGTGGCCGGTTTGGGCCCAAGCCGCCTGGGATCCTCCGCTTCCTTTGGAACCGAGGATCACCTTCCACGCACACCCAGTGGAATGTACTTAAGTCGTGCTCAGTGCTGTTTGAAGTGACTGGGCTTCCAATTGCAGTTTTCCCTTGCCTGAAAAGTTTAATACATTTATAACACATTTGGTTTTGCCTTTCAGTTAGTCTCTGTGTCATTAACAGGCTGCGTGGCTGGGCAAGTGGAGATGTACTAGTGTGATGGGCAATAAAAGACACATTTAAGTCCCCAGGCTGTCTCTTACCAGCTGACTGTGGTGGGCCCTCTTATCGCTCTGAATGTTCTCGTCCGTAAGCTGGGGGTGTGAATGGCTGGACCGCTAGCTCCGCAGGGCTGCCGAGAGAACCAGAGAAGGTCCTGAGGGCACGCTGCGAGCGGTGGAACTCAGGGAACTGACAGGACCTATTCTGATGGGGCAGGTGTCATCGTCTGTGAACCATTCGTTCCCCATGGCATCTCGATGTTTTTCTGATAAGGTGGGGAGCGACCACCTCATCAGCTTTTGCTAGTTTATCTGTTCATAACTGGTTGAAAGAAGTGCACCAAGATGCAGATTGTACTCCCTGGGTAACCTTGTGCGAGTGATGTAAATTTTCCGAGGTCATTTATCACCAGGGAAATGGGGATCATAAATTAACTTGGAGGGTTGTACAAATTACAAGCAGCAGATACTTGATACATAATAGCTACTTATTGTTTTGATGTTCTAGGTCCCCACTTGTGTTCCTGAGTATTTCACCAGGGTCTCGAAAGATGGCCTGGATCCTTCAGTTTAAAGAAGCCTTCTCTCTTAAGGAACTTGGGACACTTCCCATTCAAGCTGTGTTACTAAACAGACTCTTTAATAGATGTAGGGCTATTGAGGTGATCTATTCTTCATGAGGGAGCTTCAGTAGTTTGTGTCTTTGAGGAATTTAGAAGCGAAAGTGCTATTAGAAACCATCTGCAGTCTACAGCCACACCACCCTGAACGTGCCCGATCTCATCTGATTTTGGAAGCTAAGCAGGGCCAGGCCTGGTTAGTGCTTGGATGGGAGAAACCATCTGCAAAGTGGTTCTGAACCTTGAGGGACATCAGAATCACCACACCCTCCCCCTAAACATGAATTCTAATGAAACAAATACTAAAATGGGGGAAACTGTATAAGTATTAATGTTTTCCTTTCCCCACCAATTCCTGTAAACTATAAATTATTACATAACTAGAAGCCCTGCATTTGTAAAAAGCCAGCAAGCTTGTTAGGAAAACTATTTGTTGCAAACTGTAATTACTGAAGCACCATCTGTGACATTGTGTTCTTTGCATGAGCTGTGACTGTCTAGGCAAATTTTTATGCCTTTTAGCGCAGATGGGGAAGAGAAAGGGGTGTAACCAAGCAGAAGTGTGGCATGAACTATCTGATCATTTGCATATGCTATGCAGTTGAGAAATTTTTATTTATTATCTAGTGTAAATACACTCATTTTCCTAGAAAAATTTATTTAAAATCTGTATTCAACTTTATATTCTCCCAAAGATCCAAAACATTGTTTCCAGAACAATTCATACAAAATGCCTGCTTCCTCTTCAATCCTCAGGTAAAGCTTAACCTCCTTAACTTGGGATTCAAAAACTTCTCCATTGCAGTCCTTCCTGAGTCTCCAAGTATAGCTAGCTCTGCCCGGCTGGTGTAGCTCAGTGGATTGAGCGCGGGCTGGGAACCAGAGGGTCCCGGTTCGATTCCCAGTTGGGGCACTTGCCTGGGTTGCGGGCTAGGTCCCCAGTGGGGGCCATGTGAGAGGCAACCATACATTGCTCTTTCTCCCTTCCTTCTCCTCTCTCTAAAAATAAATAAATAAATAAAATCTTAAAAAAAAAAAAAAAGTATAGCTAGCTCTCATGACCAGCCCACTCCTGCTGCCATCGCCCATTGCCCATCCAGCCAAATTTATATTCCAGAGGGCTCCAGATATATTGACCCATAAGTCTTGCCTGAATGCCTATCCATAGCCTCTCTCGCCTCTCTGGTTGTCAATATCGTGCTGATCTTCCAAGGTAACACACTTCATCCAGCAATTTCTCCCACAGGTTCTCAATAATTGTTCTTTAAAAAACTTTTATATGGCCCGGCTGGTGTAGCTCAGTGGATTGAGCGCGGGCTGGGAACCAGACAGTCCCGGTTCGATTCCCAGTCGGGGCACATGCCTGGGTTGCGGGCCAGGTCCCCGGTGAGGAGCAACCATACATTGATGTTTCTCCCTCTCTTTCTCCCTCCCTTCTCCTCTCTCTGAAAATAAATAAATAAAATCTTTAAAAAAAAAAAAAAACTTTTATATGAACTTCTGGTCAAGATGGCGGCATAGGCAGACATGGCTCATCTCTTTGCACAACTACATCAAAATTACAACTAAAATATGGATCAACCGCCACTCAGAACTGTCAGAAATCGAGTTGAATGGAAGTCTGACAACTACAGAATTAAAGAAACTACATCTATCCAGACTGGTAGAAGGGGCACAGATGCGGAATGGGCTGGTCCCTCACCCATGTGTGGTAGAAAAACATTTGGGAGGGATATCTCGAGAGCAAGGAGTCCCAGCCCCACCCCAGGCCCCAAGGTTCCAGTGCCAGGAAGGTAAGTCACCACTTCTGACTACAAAAACCAGTGGGGATTGAGTCGGTAGAAGAAACTGTTGGAGCCCCAAGCAGTTCCTCTTAAAGAACCCACACACGGACTCACCTACTGAGACTCACACCTTCTGAGCTCCAGCACCAGGGTAGCAGCTTGAAAGGCACCAGTGGTCCACAGGGAGGAAGTGAAGTGTCTGGAATCAAGGTGAACAGAGGTCATTGTCCCTCTGCTAAACCCTCCCCCCACAGAGCTGGTAAACTGGTGCCATACCTGAGACTCCATCAACCTGGCTAACACTCTTTGACCTCCCTTGGAGATCCCCAAAGACTCTGACCCACCCAAATTACGGGCCCACCCAAACTGTTTTTCCATATGAATGACTGGTCTTGGCTCCTGTTTCACAACTTCTTAAATCCTATCAAACAAGCAATAGCTGGTTTCAGTGAGCCCCAGGCCCAGCACTAGCAGCTGCCAGCTGAGATTCACAGTTTGGCTTCACCTGTGAATCTCCAAGCCCAGTACAAGTAGCAGCCATCTCAGATTGCTCTATAGCTCAGGCAGGGTGGCCCTGGGCAAAACACAGCCCGGGGCTGACCTTGGCCTGCACCACCCAGGAAACCCCAGGGCCAATGCACCCAGTGGACAGCTACAGACCAAATTGGAATACCACCACCCTGTCCCTTCACAGCTGATCTCCACGGAGGGCAGAGGGTGATGGCCAGTGGTCACAGCCAGTCCTTGCAGCTGACTGGCCTGGATAAATCCCTCCCATTGATCTGCCAACAGCAACCAAGGCTCAACTACAAGAAGAGGGTGTACTCAGCCCACATGAAGGGCGCATCTTGAGTACTCAGCTTGGGTGATAAGGGAGGCTGTGCCACTGGACCCTACAGGACACCTACTACATTAGGCCACACTACCAAGATACAAAGTCAAAGCAACTCTACCTAATACACAGAAACTAACATAAAGAGGCTGCCAAATGAGGAGACAAAGAAACATGGCCCAAATGAAAGAACAGATCAAAACTCCAGAAAAAGAGGTAAAAGAAATGGAGATAAGCAATCTACCAGATACAGAGTTTAAAACACTGGTTATAAGGATGCTCAAGGAACTTACTGAGGACCTCAATAGCATAAAAAGATCCAGTCAGAACCGAAGGCTACACTAACTGAAATAAAGAACAATTTACAGGAAAACAATAGTAGAGTGGATGAAGCTGAGAATCAAATTGATGATTTGGAAAACAAGGGATCAAAAACCAACCAATGAAAACAACAAGCAGAAAAAAGAATACAAAAATATGAGGATAGTATAAGCAGCCTCTGGGAAAACTTCAAGAGGTCCAACATTTGCATCATAGGGGTGCGAGAAGGGGAAGAGAAAGAGCAAGAAATTGGAAATCTATTTCAAAAAACAGTGAGCCCTGGCTGTTGTGGCTCAGTAGATTGATTGCCAGCCTGCAAACCAAGAGGTCACTGGTTCAATTCCCCGTCAGGGCACATATCTGGGTTGCAGGCCAGATCCCCAGTTGGGGGCACATGAGAGGCAACCACACATTGATGTTTCTCTCTCTCTCTTTCTCTCTCTTTTCACCTCTTTCTAAAAATAAATAAATAAAATTTAAAAAAAAAAATGAAAGAAAACTTTCCTAATTTGGTGAAGGAAATAGACATGCAAATTCAGGAGGCACAGAGAGTCCGAAACAAGATGGACGCAAAGAGGCCCACTCCATGACACATCATAATTGAAATGCTTAAGGTTAAAAATAAAGAGAGAATCTTAAACGCAGTAAGAGAAAAGAAGTTAGTTATCTACGGGGGAGTTCCCATAAGACTGTCAGATGATTTCTCAAAAGAAACTTTTCAGGCTAGAAGGAATTGGCAAGAAATATTCAAAGTGATGAAAAGCAGGGACCTATAGCCAGTATTGCTCTATTGAGCAAAGCTATCATTTAGAATGGAAGGGCAGATAAAGAACTTCCCAGACAAGAAAAAAACTGAAGGAGTTCATCACCACCAAAGTGTTATAATATGAAATGTTAAAGGGACTTATTTTTTTTTAAATATCAAAATTATGAACAATAAAATGGCAAAAAATACATATCTATCAACAGTTGAATCTTAAAAAAACAAACTAAGCAAACAAGAAGAACGTAGAGAGAATCATGGATATGGAGAATGTTTTGATGGTTGCCAGATGCAAGGGGCGTGGGGGAGAATGAGTGAAGAGCTGAGGGGATTGAGAACTACAAATGGGTAGTTACAGAACAGCCATGGGGATGTACAGTACAGTATAGGAAAGGGAGCAGCCAGAGAACTTCTACACATGACCCATGGACATGAACAAAGGTGGGAGCATTGCCTGAGGGAGTGGAGGTGCTGAGTGGAGGGGGCAAAGGGGGAAAAGTCAGGACAACTGAAATAGCATAATCAATAAAATAGAATTTAAAAAATAAATTAAAAAGTTATAGAGCGACTAAACTTTTATATCACTGTGTCTAAAAATAGCATGGCACTTCAGTTCCTGGTGATATTTGTATTTTCTCAAGTCAAGTCTATTGAAGTATAATCTGCATACCGTACGATTGATTTTGTGAGGATGTAGAGTTCTATGAGCTTTTGTTTTAAAAAAGTTTCGTTGGAGTATAATTGACATACAACAAACTGTATGTATTTAAACTGTAAAATGGGGTAAGATTGGCATATGCAAACATTGATGCAGTGTGATGCAGGAAAGAGCTCCAAGCTGGGGAGTGCTTACCTGCTCCTGACATTCTGAAAAAGACCACCTGGAGGGCCACCTGAGGTGGACGTGCTGTGGATGTGCCGTTTATTACTCGTGTGGCAGGGGAGGGCACTGATGGCGGCAGGTCAGTGGGAGAGAGACCGTACCCCGCCTCCAGCCTAGGTGCTACTTACAGAGCTAAGGAAGGAGCCAGTGCAGCTGGGTGGGAGCCACAGTAGCTTGTCAAACTGCTACAGGTTTGTGCTAAACACAGAGGCCTCGAGAGACAGGGGCCTTAAGAGACTGTTTTCTTCATTCCTTACGGCTGCTGGCCAGACGGCCATCTGTTTTCAGAGGTGGCAGGGCCATGTCCTGAGTTACCCCATTACTGTAATTAAGATAATGAATGTATCCATCACCTTGAAGTTTCCTCATGCTCCCTTGTGATCCTTCCCCACAACGCCTCCCTGCATTCTTCCTCCCTGCATTCCTCCAGCCCAACTCCTGCTCCCAGGCAACCACCGATCTGCTTTCTGTCAATACAGATGGGCTTGCATTTCCAAGAATTTTATATAAATGGAATAATACAGCATGTACTTCTTGGTGTTTGGCCACTTTTACTCAGCATAATTAGTTTGATATTCACCCATGTCACATATATACCAATAGTTCATTCCTTTCTGTTGTTAAATAGTATTCTACGTATGGATATGCGGCAGCTTGTTTATTTATTCACCTCTTGATGGGCATTTGGATTGTTTCCAGTTTGGAGCTGTTACAAATAGGTTGCTAAAAACATTCAGGTCCAAGTCTTCTCTTCAATGTAAGCTTTCATTGCTCCTGGGTTAATACCCAGGGATGGGAATGGCTGGATCACGTGGGAGGTGTAAAGTTTAACTTTTTAAGAAACTGCCTCGCTGTTTTCCAATGTGGTTGAACTAATTAGCAGTTCCACCACCAGTACATGATACATGGTTCTCCCGCCACATGCTAACCAACACATGATATAGTCTATCTTTTTACATTTAGCCATTCTAATTTGATGTTAATTTGCGTTTCCTTAATGACTAATTTTGTTGAGAATCTTTTCATGTGCTCTTTGCCATCAGTGTGTAGCTTCTTTAATGAAATATATGTTCAAATTATTCGCCCATTTTTAGTTTTTTTCTTACTGAGTTTTGAGGGTTCTTTATATATTCTGGATGCAAATTCTTTATCAATTGAAAGATTTGCAAATATTTTCTCCCAGCCTGTGTCTTGTCTTTCCATTCTCCTAACAATGTATTTTAGATTGTAAACGTTTTTAATTTTGATGAAGTCCAATTTATCAATTTTTCCTTTTTGGAGTATGTTTTCAGTGCTACAGCTAAAAACCAGTTGTGTAACCCAAATTCACAAAGAATTTCTCTTATGTTTTCTTCTAAAAAGTTTTATGCTTATAGGCTATACATTTAGGTGTATCATCCATTTAAGTTAACTTTTGTATGCAGTGCAAGGTAGAAATCAGATCTGGAGAGGCTACTGAATACTTTTACTTGGAATTTGAGATGGCTCTGAGACATCCAAGTGAGGGTTCCAAGTGGGAATTGGAAATGAGGACCCAGAGTCAGGAGAGAAGACGGGGCCTAAACACAGAGTGGGGACCACGGGCCTGGGCATGGTCGTTGGGGGAATGGGCATACTGAGGAAGGAGAAGAAGAGCAAGAATGGTAAAGGGTGAAAAATGGAACCCTGCCTAACAACAAGATTTCAAAGGACAAGACAAAGAAAAGGACTGAAACTATTGGGCAATTTGGAGTCTTCCGTGAGACTGAAGGGTGCGCTGAGAAGTATGAGGAGAACCGGCAAATGATGGCGCTGAAGAAGTCACGGGAGAAGAGAACTTCAAGGGAGTGATCCACGCAAATGCTGAGGAAGGTCAGGAGAGACGAAGGCCAAAAATGAACCCCTGAGGCATCCCATGTTCATGAACAGACTTCATATTAGGATGGTAACGTTCCCCAAATAGATCTACAGATGCAATACAATTTGGGGGATGGTGAAAATGTTATTAAATGGATTATAGTGATGATTGACCAACTGTGAATGCTATTAAAAAAAAAACCCCATTGAATATTCCTACAGAGAATTGCATGGTATATGAATAATATATTTAAAAAGCTTTGTTTTAAAAAAGGAACCTCTGGATTTGCTAATTGGGAGGTCTCAGTGACCTCAATGAGAGCAGTTTCCATGGAGGTAGGAGCTGAATCCAGATTCAATGGGCGATGAGGAAGCAGACAACGAATGTCACCTGACCTTTCAGGATGATGTGGCAAAGAGGGTAGTACTAGAAAGGAAGAAGGTTTAAAAGGATTGTGTGTGTGTGCGTGAGAGAGAGAGAAAATCTAGTACAGAAAAAGAAATTGAAGCTATTAGATCAGAGCAGGTGTGGGGCGGAGGGCAGTGATGGTTAAGTTCTGAAGTCCATTGAAACTTGAGTTTCAAACACTGGATGAGGGTCTATCTTTTCTCTGATTTAAGTAGGAAAAAAATGTCTTCCTGAAATCTGTCTAGTCTGGCCTTTTCTTTCCTACGGTAATGTGGTGGCTTTCTCTAAGAGTTTCCATCATTTACATTTTACCAACCAATTACACTTTATTAGTCAGGATTCAAGGAAGGGGAAAAATTGCAAAAAAAATATTATAGTCCCCAATGATTATAAATTAATCTTTATTTAATCTTTATTCTTTAATCTCAAAAATTTGACTTTAACATCAAGGAGGTAAAATGACAGCATCTCAAAAATGTTTTTAGTCAGCCAAAAATAGAACTAATGCCATCTACATGGGAGAATGTAAAACTGCAGTTATTTTCAAATCACTAAATAAAAATGTCCCCCTAATATCTGAGCCCAGATAACTATTTTGGAACTCTGGAACCTATCCATGAACCCTTCCAATTTACCTTTCCCCTAGAATTTAAACTATACAGTTATGGCCTTTTACCTAAACTCAATTTCCGGGTTCCTTATATTCCAAGGTTGAGTCCTGCCATAGTACTTCTAAAATCTTTGGGGTATTTTTTTTTTTTTTTCTGAATGCTTAAACTCAGTCCCAGTTGAAAGCCCTCATGTTAATGGTTGGTGGTGGAAACTACATTAAAAGGTAAGTGATGTGTTATCTTGATTAATTCTCCAAACTCTGGGCCACAAGTGATATCCTGGTGGGTGCTCTGCTCCTGGGAAGTATCGTTCAGCCACGTAACGGAACAGTCGTGCCACAGCGAACTGGCTCAGATGTGCCATATTTGGGCAGGAAGAACTTCCAACCTCAGCCATTGATTCAGTGCAGGCGGCCTTCTTGCCATATCTCATTTCCATCTGTTGGAAGCTCAGTGATGTTCATTTTGGCTGAACAATTTGTATATGGATGGCATACCTTTTTAGCCATGTAAAAGACCATTGTTAACCTTCCTTTTATAGAAATGCTGGCACGGAAGCCAGAAATTATGCAGCCCAGAAATAATTCTGTTACAAAGATGTGCGTAGCTCCTGATGTCCTGTGTTACGTCATCCTTCTGCCCTTAGCCATCCTGACTCACTCTTTGCATTGGCGTTGACATTGAATTAACATAAATTCGAGACAGAAATATCCCTTGTATCACCTTAGGAGTACCGACTCATTTATTTTTTTGTTGTATGAATAGTCCCCTATTATTCATGTAACTAAGGCATATAACATTCATTTTAAATGATAGTAGCTTTATTTACAGGAGAAACACTGAGAGGTGATCAACACAGGGGTGAAGAGCACATACTGGGGGTTGGGGGTTGCCTCATGGCCTGTATTTAAATCTCAGCTCTGTCATTTAGGAACTTTATATAACCTTGGACAAATTACTTCTCTGTGCCTCATTTTTCTCACAAGTAAAATGGGAATCAGAGCACCTCATAGTTCTGCAGTGGGAATGAGATGATGAATCAACTGCATCGAGTGCTCAGAACTGCTGGGCACACACAACCACCTCAGTACGTGCTAGCCACGTGCTTGCCACTGTTATTAGCTCCAAGTTGAAATTAACTAAGAAAATGATTCACATTATAAAATGTCAATCTAAATATTAATCACAGTTTTTAGGAATTGGATGGTGCTACACAGCACTCACAAACCTTGGAGAACCAGGAAAGGCTAAAGCCAAAGCTCAGGATCAAGACCGTGGGTTCCAGTCATGCCTGTGCCCCCGGGCGCTTCCTTCACCTGCCCCCCCACCCCAGGAGATTCTCTACATACTCTCGGAAGTTACTTCCAGCCTCTAGCCAGCTGTAATGCCCAGCCTTCACACTGTTTGGTTCTGTCAGCGGAGTAGCACTATTTATACAGTTCTGAACAGAAACAAGTAAGCATCTGTAAAACAGTTTTCATGAAGTTAAAGAACGAAAAATAACATGGACAGATGCCCAAGTCCAAAATACGAACTTGAGTGGTCCTGTCCCTTTGACACAGGTCCTTGTGTGAAGCTTTGAGGAGAGCTCCTTAATGTGGGAGAGACGGTTCCAGAGCCTTTGCAGGGCCTGCATGCACGGACGGGGACCCAGCCCGGCCGACCTGCTCGGGGCCGAGCACGGGTGGGACCGCCGGCCTGAGACTCCACTTCTCACCCCGACATTCTTATATTAACAGGGTGATAGCCCAAAAACAGCTTCTCTGAAAAAAACAACTTGGCGGGGCATCATTTCAAATAAAATTAAAATAATGACTTGATTTTTAAAGTTACTGGACTTCTGAAAGATTTGTTTTACCTGATATACCTGAGACAAAAACTCATGAAAAATAACAGAGTGATGGTGTTTTACACACTGATTTATTTTAAAGCATAATACATAAGAAAGTGTAGAGTCTCTCATGAAGCATTTGATAGTTTAAACACAATTTTTAAGCTTTAAATAAGTCTCTAATTAGGATAAATATACATACTTTTAGCCATAAAAGTGCAATTTAAAAGGCAAATTTCAGGCCTCTTAAGGTACATGATAGTTAAGAGCAAGCTTAAGAACATTAAAAATATGTATGTATAAAAATGTGAGAAAATTCATGAAAATGTTTTATAAACATTAAAAACAAACATCTACCGTGTAATGTAGGAAGAGCCTCCATGATCTACTTACAAATGCTGAAATCCTGTCTTTTACAATATTATAAGGTTATTATAAAAGTTTTAATTTACATCCTTATTTAAACTCCCTCATGTCATCTTCACTAATATCAAGTACAGGTTTGTATTACCTAGATATATGTCTATACACACACTGTTTTTTCCCTTATATGATTATACAAGGGGGGACCCCCCAAAAAATGGAAGTTTATTAAAAATTGTGTATTTATTCTTACATGTTTAAACTTCAGTCACCTTCAGGTGCTCTCCACTCGACGCAATGCACCTGTCAAAGCATCCCCGCCCCCGCCCAGTTTCTGAACACGTCCATTTCGATGCCTTTTAGTGCTTCTGCCGCTTTTTGGTTCACGTCCTCCACCTCGGCAACACGTTTCCCGCTGAGGACTATTTTCATCCCGGGAAACAAAAAAAAAGTCACTCATGGCAAGATCGGGTGAGGAGGAAGGATGGAACACAGGGACCACGCCGTTTTTGGTCAGAAACTGCTGAACACTCCGCACAGTGTCGGAAGATGTGCTTGGAAATCACCCATGATGAAATGGGCAAGCGCACCGAAAGAGTCTTCAAAACAAATTCACTGAAGCTCAGTGCAGCCTCTCACAACACCACCAGCTGGCGCACTGATACAGGTGGGTTCCTAGAACACTCACCTAGTGGGGGAAGCCTGTACTCCAAGGGGCCCACCCTCCAGGAGACAATTCTTTCTATGGTGGGGAGGGATCCTCTCTTGTATAATGCCCCATCATAAAAACATACTTTGGTCTAAGGAACAATCAGAGCATAGCAAAGTGCTGCTTTAACCGCTCAATTAAATGTTGCGTATCCACATGATCTGGAAATACTTCTTCAGACTTACGAGCAGCAACATAGCTTCTCTGCAGATCTCCAATCTGTAAGAAATACCAGAATAAGCAGACAGAATAAAGCCTCCAAAATTAGTAAGGAAGTCAAAATAAGACATACTATCTGTATACAGTACAAACTCAAAGAGTTCTTAAGGGTAAATTGCTTCATTATGCTACTTGGGTTTGAGAATTCTTTCACCCAGAAAACAATTCAATCTTGAAAAATTTATGAGAAAAATAAAGTAACCAATTATATAAATAATTTCTGATCCATGACAGCTGTCTAGTTACAAATTTATAAACCTGTGTTTTCTTTTCTGTCACTGATAATTTTATAAAAATAAAACGACACCTGCACGCTGAGACAGCCAGCTCGATGTAGTTTCGGAAGGTGTCAGACAACTATTTGTAACGCACCACGAGGACATATTTGACTAGGGTATTATGTGTCAGACAGAAAATTCAAGCAGAAACTACTGTATTTAGGATAAAATGACATGCTCTGGGAGGTTTTAAATAGCGATAGCACATTAGTGTTGGAAAAACAGGTGGTTTTAAAAGTTTGTAAAGAGGGTCTCTGATTTCAATAAACTACGTGTTAAAGTCCAGTCCCAAAGAGAAACACACACAGAATCTGAATCTATCTAAATGTATCTCGATTCATGTGTACGTTTCTAAAGAGAGAGGGCTTTTCAGTGTGTGCACACAAAATTACCTAGAACATTCAACTCTGAAGTTTTTTTTAACATGTATATGCATTAAAAACCTAAGTTTTCATTTTCAAATCCTAGCATTTCTTTTTAACACATATTTCCCCTAATGGAAGTGTAGCCTTTTGCTTAAAGAAATATCTCACTTGAGTTACACATGATTAAAGTTGATAGCGTTCCTGAAAGAAAGTGACCACGCCGGCTCTGCGCTGCGCAGCACAGCGGAAAGCACTGGGCACCATCGGGGACTGGGCGTGAATCCGCACCTGCGACTCGAGGGAAGTCTTTTAAGCTTTTCACACCTTGGGTTCCCCTGGAACATAAGCTGCACGAGGTAGAGGTTTTTGTCTGATTCATTGTTAATACCTTCTGTGCCTTCAACCCTGCCTGGTACATAGCAGAGACTCCATTTTTAAAAAAACCTAATTTATATTAAAAAATTGAGTGAGGAAAGGCAGGGATGCCTACACAGCAAGGTTGTTGGGTGAACTGCCTGGAACAGTGGCCAGCACTTAACAAGCGCTCAAAAACGACAGCTTAATGAGCAACAGCTTATCTTATCTTCAAACCAGAAAAGAGAGTGAAGAAGGCTTTATGTTCATGCTATGAAAAATGACATTTTGATAATGTCTGGTCCACTAAAAAAACAGTCGTCACATCAGCAAACGCGTTCAGCCATTTCCTTCTCCTCAAAACTCACCTTCCACGTTAAACGGAGGTTTCCAAGCCAGAGTTAGTTATTGCATGTCTTTGGTTTTCTTACTGTTATTAAAAGTGGCACAGGACTCCTTCTGGCTCCTGGATATGAACTGACTTGTAACAGTATTAACAGCTGAATTTCCCTGTATTGTTCATGGCTGGAATAGCTTCCACTGCCCCCAATTTTACAGCAATCGTGCCAGAGACTCGGTGGCAGTGTGATCTACAGACAAGACACAGGACTTTCTTGCTGTAAAAGCAATGACTAAATCCTTCCCAAACCAGAAATCACTTAATGAGTATCTTTTTTAATGACTAAATGTCATATTTTAAAACATAAAATAATTCTCCTGCAATCCAAAATGGTGTTTAGTCAATATTCAGTGATAAAGTTCTTCAAAGTTTATTAAACCATCCCTTAAGGAGTGACATATGTGTATATAAAAATTGTGTTTAAAAAAAATCGTTTCTCTCAGGAAGTTATAGTTAGAATGTCCTTATTTATCTGTACTTTTTTTAAAACCGAGGGGGAAAAAAAAGAAACAGATCAGATGGTAAATTGATAAAGAAAGAGAATACCTTATCAGAGATTGTTGCAAAATTAAAATGCGGCTCATACATATGGGGTGCTAAAGATGACGCAGTTTGTAACAGTGCTTTTGCCTGTGTAAAAAAAGAAAAGGAAAAACAAAGGCATATGAGCATATATCAGCACATATTTGTGATTTGGGGCTTTTTTTGGTAAAAGAATCCTTTACCCAGGAAGGGACCTTAAGAAACACGATCCTGTGACGAATATCGATGGCATTCCTCGTGAAATTCAACTTACTGATACACAACGAACTACTTAGATCTTGCCAAAACTGTATTAACAATAAAATGTTTCAACATATGGAGAAAATAAGAGAATTGGAAATTTAAGAGTATGTTTGGTTATTTGAGTACCACTGTTCTTGTAAAGTTTATATTTTAGTATGACAACTCAAAATATAATCAGCTCAATGCTAAAAAAAAAAAAAGAAAGTTTTGTTATTCTAGTTTTTCTGCTATTGACCAATTTAGTGGGCTTCTAAATTTCAAAGCCCCAAGTTCTGCGCTGGATGACAGTGAGCAAGCACTTACTACACGGCTGACCTGAAAATGACAACTGAGTGCAACTGAATATGACAAGCTTTCTCTTCTCTAAAGTGCAGAAAAAAAACAGAATCCACCCCAATTTTTTCATCCCCATAGGCTCAGAGGGGTCATACACTGCAGGGCCGCGCCTGACAGGAGATGCTCCCACGCTCAGCATGAGGACCGCAAACTCGGCGTTCCAGGCCACGGAACAACCCTCCAACTCACAGCTAAACCCAAAACCTCTGTCCGTGTCCCTGAGGACAAATTCATGTATCTTTTTCTTTTTGATGGAAAATAAAACACCGGTTCATATAAATGGTACTAATTTTTTGTTCTATGACTATTTTTTTTTTTAAGATTTTATTTTTGAAGGGAGGGAGACAGCGAGGGAGAGAAACAGCAATATATGGTTGCCTCTCACATGGCCCTCACTGGGGACCCAGCCCGCAACACAGGCATGTGCTCTGATGGAGAATCGAACCGGGACCCTCTGGTTCCCAGCCCGCGCTCAATCCATTGAGCTACACCATCCAGGGCCTATTTTCTTTTTTTAATTGAGGTATGATTAATAATAAAATGGGGTTAGGATCATGAAACCTTTTACCAAAACATTTCAAATCAGCTGGATATTGGAGAAACTAGGGTAGGTAAGCGGGAAAGAAAACCACAAAAAGGACTTGCTTCCTACGGACCTAGGAAAAGTTTCAAGACAGATCAAGGTGTTAGTTTTTGTTGTGAAATACAAATCCATCTTATTTACTTTGGGGAATTTATGAAAGAAAGGCAACATCCAATAACGTTTCTTTCCTGGTTGAGTTAACTCTGTCCTTCTGCCCAGGACACCAGGGGGCGCGCTGTTCACTGTGCCGGTGACCTTGGGGAGCTACTTACCCACCTCGAGTTCCTGTTTCTTCATCTCTAAGGTCTGGGATGTAATAACATCCCCTTGATTACCACTAATATTGTGTACTTAGCGTTTTAAAATTCTGTTATAACAATGATATAATTTCTCGAGCATCTGCCATGTGCTCAAACCGTGACACGTGCTTTACGTGTGCGATTTGCGAATCTTCACGAAAACACCGCCGAGCGCCGCTACTACCCTGCGTCACACGTCGCCCGTTCATTTCACTGACAGGGACCGAGCACCCGCCACTGGCCGGCACTGTTTTTGACACTGAAAATATAGCAGTTAGAGGCCAGAAAAGGTCCCTACTTTCACGCAGCTGACATTCGACATGTAAACCTGAAAACATCTGATAAAACGATAAGCACTGTGAAGAAAATAACAGCAGGACGCGTGGCAGTGACAGAGGCCCCTTTACGCTAACGTTGGGGACGGCCTTTCTGAGGAGCTGGTGACTAAGCTAAGGCCTCAGTGACGGAAGGAAAAGTCACTGCAGGATCTGGAAGAACTCTCCCAAGGCCCTAAAGGAAGGACGGTCACCGCAGCGGTGCAGGGCAGCGAGGCAGCTATGCGTCCGAAGTCAGCACAAAAGGCAAGCAGCAGTCCACCCTCGGCCACCGGGGACATGCTCTGAGGTCCCCAGTGGATGCCTGAAACCGTGGATAATACCAAACCCTGTCCAGTCTGTGTTTTTTATTACACGTACATACGTACGATAAAGTTTAATTTGTAAATCAGGCACAGTAAGAGAGTAACAACAGTAACAGTAAAATAGGACAATTATGGCGACATACTGTAATAAAAGTTATATAAACGGGGTTGCACGCGCTCTCTCTCTCTCTCTCTGTCACTCTGTCTGATAACCGAGAGACAGCTACTGCGTGACTGACAAGCAGCAAGGACGCACCAGACAAAGGCATGATTCACGTCCTGGGCAGGAGGGAGAGGGATGATGGCGCACAAGTGAAAACTCGTGAATTGTTTGTTTCTGGAATTTTCCGTTTACTATTTCAGGGCCACGGTTGAGTACAGGTACTGAAACCCAGGAAAGCGAAACCGTGAGTAAGGGGGACACCGGTAGTGACGAAGGTGTCGTCTGAGAGGCAGCCGGAGGCCACGTTAGGTGGGCCTTGTAGGTCAAGGTCTGAAGTGCAGACTTTACTACTCCATGTGAAAAGAGAAAGCCTTTGGAGCATGCTAAGCCAAGTAGTAACAAAACAATCTAGTTTTCCTTCCATCCTTTCGGCTGTTCTGCGAAGGATGTGCTCCAGGGCACACATACTTGCTGGTCTAAGCGGAAACAAAGACCACCTAGGAGACCCCTGTAGTCGTCCAGTCAGGTGTGAGAGCAGTTTGGAGAAGGGGAGGAAAGTGGTTGGGTCAGGACGCGGCTTACAGGCAGACTTGACAAGGGCTTGCAGACCACGCTGGGGACGTGGGGTGGCAGCAGAGGCGGTCGGAAAAAAGAGGCTTCCAGGTGGCTCCTAGGATTTTGGCTTGAGCAGCTAGGTGGTGGGGATGGGGGTGGAGGTGGGGGTGTGATGGAGCTACATTTCCCTAAAATCAGTGAAGACTGGGAGGTACAGATTTGTCCTGACACGACCAAGTGCTCTATTCTGGGTACAGGTTCAGGAAGCTGTGCAAGGTCGCGTCACTAATCCGTGATGGGGCTGGGATTCAAACCCAGGCTCTGGAGCTCACGGTTCAATTACAGCATGCGAAGGCACTACACATGACACCAGCTTTTCTGTGAGGAGAGCAGACTGACCACCGGGCCTCTCGCAGTTCACTGACCTGTTCGACATGGCCCTTCCGCATCTCCAGCACGGCCAGGTTGTTGTAGGCCTCGGCGTGGTCATTGTTGTTGGCCAGCGCCAGCCGGAAGCACTGGTGGGCCAAACCCGTGTCTCCTATCCCCTGCAAAGGAAAAGCATGCGTGAGCACACAAACCCCGGCGCTGCCTCCGGCCATCCCCTCCCATCTTTCTTCGTATAAATCTGTTCTGCTCCCCCAGGAAAAGCAACAAGTACCAATCACTGGAGTCGACTGTGAGTTGTATGAGGAGATTTAACCTGGGAATATAAAATGAGTGATGGTGACCCTTAGAAATCTCTGCCTTGCTACATAAGACTGTTACCGAACCTGAATTCACAATACCTGACAACGGCTTCAGACTAACCTGTGCTACCTTTTCTCTGACATTGTATTAGAGGAGCAACATACCACAGCGACATGCCCCAAGTTGTACCAGACATCAGCTGCCTCCTCTTCATTTTCGGCCAGAGAAAGGGCGCGTTCAAACGAGGTCAGAGTCATGTCGTACTGCTGGGCGTAGAAGCAGCAGAGCCCCAGATTGTTAAAAAGCTGGCAGTTATACACCCCCATCTGCAGGAGTCGCCTTTGAAAAGAGCACACAGATTTTGGTGTCAGACCGACTTTATAAATAGTCAGACCCATGTATTTTCACAAATTTAGAAATGGATGTATTGTATAATTTTAACATGCCCAAATATAAATAAAAAGTATTGTAGTCAATGAAAAACATGTTAAAGCAAATACAAAAGTAGGTCTTTTTTAACAGTACTAGCTATGAGAAATGTGTCCAAAGGCAAGGTCAAAAACAACTTATATAAGTTTTTTTTCCCCAAAAGCTTTGTTTGAGAACCAAAATGAGAATAAAATAGTCACGTAAAGTAAAACCCACACATTTTTGGTTCACAAAGCTTTGATGCCCGTAGGTAAACTCCTAAGACCCTCCGATCTACTTTGAGGACTGTGTTCAGCATTTAGCTCCAAGTTTTCAGCTGCATTGGATCCTGTTTTTGGTTATAAGTATTTTCTGGTTTAGCTGCATCTTCTGACCTCCAATGGCTTCCGCCGAGGAAGACAAGAGAGCCAGTGGACCCCTATGCTACCCACTTAGTTCTCATGCTACAGCTCGAGAAGCCTAGCTGGCTTCTACTCATCATTAATCCCAAAGGACAAAAGACAAGCAAGTTCAAGTAAGTGAACGAAATGTACCCCCGCTGCCCTGAGGAGCCCATGACCCGCTTTAGGGCAGGGGACTAGAACCAGCTGCATGTGACAAGACAGCACTTGTATTATCGTGCTCTATGTTTCAGCACATACTTGAGGAGAACTCTTGCCGGCTGCCAGTTACCTCCTTGTATATTAAGTAAGGGCCAAAGAGGAAATCAAAATGTAAAAACTAACCCAGAAACCAGCTGTAGGATAAGATGTGTTTGAAAGAGAACCAGAGAACAGAATTTATGGAGATGGAAAAATTATTTGGACAAAAGTTGACAATACTTCACAAAACCCAGGATCCTGTTTCTGGTCCTCATCGGGGCTCAGAACCTGAGGCCTGCCGCTCTGCAGATCTCATCACCATTTCAGCTTCTCGGTCTTTATGTCACACACAGCAGAACTAATGAAGGCAGAGGTGGTGAGGGATGCCGCTAGTCACTACTCAGCTGTCACCGGTCAATGAGAAAAAGGCTAATTCATATGCTGCCATAGTGCTCAAAACTCAGGTGATGATCCAGGTGTGTTTCGACAAGATGCCAAATACCTATGCATTTCCAAATCATTAGATATCACTTTAAATGCTTGTAAAACATCTGGGTGTTTGAATTTTTAGTCTCATACAGACATAGCCTATATATTATCTCTCTACATTTTCATTCCATCTTTATTACTGTTTCACCAATATCGCACAGGAAAGTAGTTTTACCAATTAAAGGGAAAGCGCACCTGTAAAAGCGGAGCGCTATTTCTGGTTGATCGGAGTAGAAGTGGTTACTCCCAATGCACGCGATGGCTTCCATGTGAGTGTTGTCCTGTTTCAAAACTTCTTTGTAGCACTCGGCCGCAGACGAGATGTCGTTCATTTCCTAGTTTCCACCAAGACAGGACAGCAATACTTTATTAATATTGCCAAGATGTTATTTTCATTCTGACTGATTTACATTCTTTCATTCAATAAACATTCACTAAGAGCCTACTGTGTGCCGGACTCTGTTCTAGGCCCTGGGGACACAACGTAGACGAAAAAAGATAAAGTGCCTGTCCTCCAGGAGGCAAACCAAGGAACACATGCGACATGACAAGGACAAGGGAGGGGAGCAGAGACAAACAGAGCCGGGGAAGGAGCCCGGGCGAGTGCGGCCCCAGAAGAGGCTCCGGAGCAGGTGCCAGGTGAGCAGGCAGGAAGGAAGGGAAGGACTGAGACCTGTGCACAACTGGGAAAGCGACACCTGGGCAGAGGGAACAGCAACTGTGAGAGCCTCACGTGGGAACACTTGCCACGAGAAAGAACCCACAAAAGCAGGGGAGGCTGCAGAGGGAGAGTGGCGCAGAAGGAGATCAAAGAGGCAGCCAGGAGCTCTGGTAGCCACGGCAGAAACCTCAGCTTTTTTCTAAATTGAGGAAAAGCCATTAGTGTTAAGGGCAGAAGAGTAACATGATTGTCTTTACATTTTTAAAGAGTCACTTGCTGGCTACACACAGGATACACCAAAGTGGGGAAGAATGGTACAAAGGGTAACAGGAGTCTCCCTGATAATCACAAGTAAATGCATTTCATGTTACTAATAATACTCACAGCTCTCAAATCTACCCTCACGGCCAGTTCAGAATCCACATCCCTCATGGAAATGTCGCTAAGGCCCTCACTTCACACAGCTCTCTTCTGCCTCTCAGCTGACAGGGCACTTACTATGCGAACCACTCGCTTGTTTTTACCATAAAAGGACTCATATTTTTGTTTGATTTTAATCATAACCTATTTTAATAAATTCAAGACTCCAATGATTGTAAGAAGCAACACACCATGCTTTTTTATCACATGGAATTTTTTTTAACCCCCATGGATTTCAGTTTGGGTTTTTTTGTTGGGGTTTTTTTTTGTTTTGTCTTTATTTTTTTAGAGCAGTGTTAGATTTGTAGTAGAATTGAGGAGTCATTCTAAAGATAAGTGCATTTCAGCCGGCTGGTGTAGCTCAGTGGATTGAGCGCGGGCTGGGAACCAAAGGGTCGCCGATTGGATTCCTAGTCAGGGCACATGCCTGGGTTATGAGCCAGGTCCCCAGTGGGGGCCACGTGAAAGGCAACCACACATTGATGTTTCTCTCCCTCTCTTTCTCCCTCCCTTCCCTTCTGTCTAAAAATAAATAAATAAAATCTTTAATTTTTTAAAATAATTAAAAAAAGATAAGTGCATTTCATTGTTCAATATCAAAGATTACACCCATTAATATTACCACCAATCTCATCAATGTTAGTATTATGAATAGAGTTTTGATCTTGTGGACTCCTTGAGAGGGGTCTCAGGACCCCCAGGAACTTCTGGTCGACACTTTGAGAAAGGCCGATATTAGAACAATATTTGGGGCCTTTCTCCCTGCTCCTCCTCACTCATCCTCATGAGGCACATGGAGCATGCACATCTCAGCCCCTTGGGTCCCTCTGGAAGCCGGCCAGCCTGCAGAGCACCCATGTTCTCTGCCCTGCCGTGTGGTGCAGGCTCTCCCAGGGGCAGAGAGTCTGCCGGGTGGACAGTCATAGCTCAGACACGGTGGCTTAGTCCATTTAACTCAAAGGTAGGACACTGTTAAGTCCTTTGGGTCACAGATCTAAAGCCACCTGCTCCGATTCTGCTTTTATCAGTAATAAAACTAATAGTTTATCCTCCATTTGTCGGCATATTGTATCGACCTCTCAACTGGTTCTCAACTTGGAGTGAGGAACGGGGGTGTTACTTATTCGTCCCATAAAACCCCAATAAAACATTAATAGGTTGATCCAAACTCACACTTTACATTTGATGTTCTTATTCGAAGTCCTGCCAGGATTTTTTTTTTTTAAGATTTTATTTATTTATTTTTAGACAGAAGGGAAGGGAGGGAGAAAGAGAGGGAGAGAAACATCAATGTGTAGTTGCCTCTCACATGGCCCCCACAGGGGACCTGGCCTGCAACCCAGGCATGTGCCCTGACTGGGAATCGAACTAGCAACATTTTGGTTCGCAGCCTGCACTCAATCCACTGAGCTACGCCAGCCAGGGCAAGGATTTAGCTCCTTAAGAGAAGAGGTAACCAAAACTTTCTTCAAAACCAGAAGCACCTGGTGCACTTGTTAAACAAATGCCTGCATCCCAGCTGCTTTCATGGGGACAGAAGAGGCCACACCTCTCAGACATCCCCGAAGTCATTTCTGTACCCAGTAAAGTTCACGGACCACAAGCATAATATTTCCCAGGGTGATGCTTCTAATTTCAAGCGCTTTTTAACGAAGAACAATTCAAATAAAGACCTGCATTGTGAATTCATAAACAAAATGCCTTGCGAAAAATTCAAACCACGACTAAATAAATTTAGCAAGGGTAAATCATTTTAAACAAGTTTCTGTACAAAACAAACAATGAGCAATAGGCAGCACAACATGTTCATTTTCAAATAGGAAAGATATAAAAGATACAAGGCCAACATGAAAGTGACAAACAAAAAGAAAATAACATAAAGGAAAAGTATTATGCACATACGAAAAATCTCTAAAGGCACATGCAGTAGGAACAAACTCCACTAAGGAACTCTCAACCCAGTCACATGAAGAGCAAAAGGAAACACGGGGGATCTCTGTGTGGTCAACTCTGCCCTGAGGGAAGTTACCCGTGAATTCAAGGGGAATTACGGGGTCCAACTATTTCAAATCCGTGCTTAGCCCTGCTCACCCCATTTGTACATGACATTGTCCCCACGGGTAGGATGCTTTCCTCTCTACTTCTTTCTTCCTTTGAGTGCAAAGTCAAATTCAACTTTTCTCACAACGCCCTCCCCTGTACGCTTACAAAAAGGTAGGTTTCCCTGGCTGGTGTAGCTCAGTGGATTGAGCGCAGGCTGGGAACCAAAGGGTCCCAGTTCGATTCCCCGTCAGGGCACATGCCTAGGTTGCAGGCCAGGTCCCTGTGAGGGCCATGTGAGAGGCAACCATACATTGCTGTTTCTCTCCCTCTGTCTTCCTCCCTTCCCCTCTCTCTAAAAATAAATAAAAATAAAATCTTAAAAAAAAAAAAAAAAAGGTAGGTTTCTCCAACTCCCAGCCAGAACAGAGCAGGGAAAGAAAGGTGGCTGATCACAGGATCTGCTCAGCCCATCCCGGCCACGGCAACAGTGACCACAACAGAGGCTGGGAGGGAACACTGGCCGGCAACCACATGTTAAAGATGTCGGCGTTCTCTAGGTCTCTCTGCCAGCACTTCTGGCCTGAGAAAAGGCCAGCAGAGGGACTGAAGTGTGCAGGAGGCAGAGCAGGAAGGTCCAAGAGCTCTGCCTGCATCGGGATGATCAACACTATGCATGAATGCCACTGGTTTCACGATCTATTTTACTATCCTTCCTTTCTAAGCTTCTTGGTCAAAATTCTGTTCGTGTTCAATGTGCAGTCACTCAAAGATACAGAGGTACTGACGTAGTATTTTATTGAATGATCGAAGTCTTCTACTTACCTGTTTATCATAATTATATTCCAAAAGGGGAAACGATCTTCACAATAAAACGTCGGCTTGACTAAATGCATACACTAAAATCTCTTACTCCGTTGGTAAACTAGAGGCCGAGATTCATAGTTTTATAAATTGTTCTCTTTGCTAGGCCCCCTCAAGACTATGGGCTGACATACCCTCAGTTTTACATCAACTTCTTGAACACCTTGAACCTCACCTCATGGATCCTGGCAATTCCACAAAGGAGGGTTACTTCTCCGGGGAACTTATCTAACCCTTGTTTGAAAAGGTTTAAAGCAGTCACAGGTTGATCCAATGAGATGTAAACCTAAAACCAAGACGTATTTCAGCAAAAGCATTGGTTGTTAAAATAACGCAGTATTTGTTGTGACAAGTTTGTAATAATTGCTTAGTAATAAATTATCCCGTAGGTATCACAGCAGAACACTGTGGAGGACTGATGTCCAACAATGATGTTAGTTTCATTCCCACCTGTTGTATACGAAGCTTTCGTTCGTTTGTTCCTTCAGCAAATGCTCGTTGTGGCCTTAGTGTTGTCACAGAGACTGAGCGGCAGGGAGACGGGGAGGGGGAGCATTTTTAGGAGAGAACAGACATGACTGTGTCTACAGGTTGGCACGAAAAATCGACGAGAAGACTGGAGATGAAGATACAGGAGAAGGAAGGTGTGGCCTGCGAAAGAGCGGCAGGGGAGCGCTAGCGGAGAGCGCGCGTGGTCAAGGCCCTCGGGCGCGGTGGGGGGTGGGGGGGACGGGGTTGCGAGCTGAGGGTTCACACCTGATGGCTTCCGTCCACTTAATGGGCAATGATCACATGAGCGTGAATAACCCATATACTTAGGAGGAATCTCTAAACAGAGAATTATTTTATGTAGAGAAACATAGGATCATGACTTTTTTCCTTCGTTGATCATGGATCCTCTATTTCTTCCCATACGGGACTTTGTGCTTGGAAGAAGGCCCAAACAGATACCTGGAAAACTGTTTACAGTGTTTATTGCCAAAGTAGGAGTTTACAGGGATAAGTATGGGCAAAATTTTTCAAATTTTACCTTATATGTTTCTAAACTGCTTTTTAAAATACAATAATTAATATAAGTTCATATGTTAAGTCATACAAAATACTTATTATTTTAAAATTAACCATCCAAAATTTTAAGAAATAATGCTGTTCCTAAAATCTGCTGATCTCTATTATGTAACAATCATTCTTTCATAGATTAAAGAAATTAAGTGAATTTCACCTCTCTAAACTCTATAGTGGACTTAATTTATGAAAAAACAGGTTAAACCATGTATTTAGCAATGGTTAAAACCAAGAGTACATTTTTAAACCACGTGGCAAGAGATTATCAAATACTGTGACCTGAATTTTAATTTCAAGATGTCAGAAAAGTACGAGACAACTGTGATTCTTAGAAACCTTTTTAAGAATTTAAGTTTAATATACAATGTATAGCAGATTTAGATACCAGATAATTTCAAACATTTTTGAAAACCACTGTACACACATTAAGATTAGCATACTAAATTTTGTAACACAGCTTTCATTTTGTTTCCTTTTAGTATGCTAATTTTTAATACCCTATTTAGGAAGAAGTAGCACTTCCTTTTATAGCTCAGCTTCTTTTCCACTGCTTTACCACACTTTTTAATTGAAAAAAATTCTTAGAGATACAGCAGATGATGTCATAACCACCTCTTCATCAAGTATTTCTTTTAAAGTAGCCTTGGTGAGGGTCAGGAAGCAACTCTGTCCTAATGCTGAAAATTCTAGGTTGCGGCTGTGGGGGGCGCTAGGCGGCAGTGAGTAGGCTCTAGAATCACCACGTCCTAGGGCTAAATGCGGGCTCCTAAACAGCCAAGTGACCCTGAAGTCTTACTTGCCCTCCTTACTTTTTCCTTAAGAGTACAAGGAAACGTTGAACCCTACCTTGTCGGTTGCTATAGGGCAGGGGTGTCAAACTCATTTTCACTGGGGGCCACGTCAGCCTCGAGGTTGCCTTCAGAGGGCCGAAAGCAATTTTAGGAATGTTAAATGTAACTGCTCCTTAACAGTTAAGTGGGAGCTTGGCGCTGCTACAGGGTGGAAACAAGGGGGAGGGCGCCTTGTGTTTGCCACCTGTGCTCTAGGGGCTAAACTGCATATGGAATAGACCTGATACCATACTTGATACTGAGCAGGTGGTCCATAAAGGGGAACTATTGTTTTTGTCGTTATGGCAGAGCCGAGAAATGAAGGACCTCCATAAGAACAATCCTGTCCTGTACAGTCTGCTTAGGAGGAAGACAGTGTGTGGTTGGAAACCCCCCGTCCTCCACCTGACAGTCTCCGTGGGGCCTGTTACCCGTGGGGATACAAAGCCCGTGGTATTTTCTTCGGCTCCAATGCTTAATCTTTCAAAGGGGTTTTCTCATTTTTCATGGCAATCAATTTCTCCTGAAACAGTTATTCTCCATATGGTCTCACACTGTCCCTTGCTAAAATGAAAAGTAAGTTAAGGCCCGGCTGGTGTAGCTCAGTGGATTGAGCGCGGGCTGGGAACCAGAGGGTCCCGGTTCGATTCCCAGTCGGGACACATGCCTGGGTTGCGGGATAGGTCCCCAATGAGGGCCATGTGAGAGGCAACCATACATTGCTCTTTCTCCCTCCCTTCTCCTCTCTCTGAAAATAAATAAATAAAATCTTTAAAAAAAAGAAAAAGAAAAGTAAGTTAAGTCTGGACACATTAACTTGCCAACACATTCCTGAGGAAACTGGCAACTCTCCCCATGCATTTAAACAGTTATTCTGAGAAGACAGGTTTCACTCAGACTAAGAATACTTACTTTTGCCAAGTAGAGAAATGTATCTATCATTTCCTGCTGTTTCAGGGCTGATTTAAACTGTTTTTCTGCTTCTCGATACATTCCTAACCTAAGAATAGTCATTTAAAAAATTAGGCATTCATCTTAAAAAGAAATACTATAGCATTTATTCATACCCTGAGGATATGAATAGAGATAAATTGTATCTATAGGAGTGAGCAGGTAATTAAGGAGGTAACGTCCTACACACATACTGATATTAACATGCAGTTTACATAGTTTAGCAAAGAGTCGCCACTTCCCATGTTCACTATCTCACCCTCGAATGCCATGTAAGAGTCTGTTGGCAGTCTAGTCACAGCAGGGTTAAAAGCTGCTGTGAGCCAGGTCACACCAGCTTATGATCAGCAGGACACATGGCAAGTGACCTGAATAAATGCTTAGAGTCTCTGTTTTCCTGGAAGAGCTAAAGGATGGCTTTTCTTCGAAAACATCTTTTGCTCTGAGACAAAAATCTCATTTTTAAAGCCATTCTTACACAATTTCAATGTAAGTAGTGATTGCCACTTGAGTACATAGCTATACCATTTCATTATTCTAGAAACATTTTCTTTTCCTTTTTTTGGTATCCAATACTGATTGCCCTCATCTACAAAAGAGAGTCTTGTTCCTTGCCTAACTGTAACTGTCCTGAGGTCCCCACCCAGCTCTTCTGCCCAGGGAACACTTCGTACCCCTAAATCAATCATTAAGGCACACTTCAGTGTGTCCTTACTGGGTCTGTCAGGCTTTCTAAGAACTAATCATCACCAGCCTCTAAGAGCTACTTACGCACTTTAATACCGCTTTTATTTCGTGAAATCAAGTCAGGACAACACACAGTATGTTCCACTGTGCTACTTTCATTTAAAGGCTTGAAAACATAGCTTTGATCTTCTTCCCTAACCTAAGCCTCAAGCACTGGTGTGGCTGTCTCCCAACAGCTGTTGAAAGACAAAGGGTTAAAGGGGGTGAAAGTGACCCCCAAAACTGTCCTAAAATGAGAGGATGCGCGATATGGCAGAAGTCCCCGCCTCTTCAAAGGTGTCACAACTTTTACAAGGAGTATTTATAAATCTTTATCAAACAACTCTAAAAGTTCTGGAAAACAACATATTTACATAACAACTTCGATTAAACAAGCAAGTCTAAAACACATGGCTGAAACTCATCACTGACTTCCTGACTTCCATTCCACGAGCAAATGTATATTTTTATCTAGTAACTGGTCTCTTTCCCAAAATGACTTAAAAGGGATCACAACAAAAAGACACATAGAACAAGAACATGAAAATAGAAATTGATTTTTTAAAAAACAATGGAGATGGAAGGATAAACAAATGGTTTTTAAAAAGCCATCAGAGCTACTGAGCTACCCAGAAACCAAAGAAGAAGAAGAAAGGAGGGGTCATATGTCTCTCATTACTGCATCCCCGAGAGATAACTTCTTCTAGTACCATCAGAAAGGGATTTACCACATGGGTTCTCGTGCAAAGGAAACGGAGTGGACCACGTTTAAAGGAAGTATAATGAAAACATCAGTCAAGTTCATGAACACAGAGTCAGAGTGCAGAGATAATCCCTACCAACTGCCAACTTTTCTTCTGCAATTTAATTCCATAAACACCGTGAAGCACCAATTGCATACACATTTCGTGATGTAAGGAGATGCAAAAATGAAGATAACCACCCTGTCCTGAAGGCACCAATAGAGACTGAAATAAAACACGCTCACAAATAAACCTGGTACTTTGACCAAGAGAAAAAAAGTGCTGTGAGAGCACAGGGGAGGGGTGCACCCATGCAGCTTCGGGGAGGAAGTGACAGACAGTATTTTGACAGACAGGGTGCGGTGAGGGGTAGGGGACATTTCAGACAGCAGCAAACAGAATAAGCACACAGGCAGGAAAGACACGGCATGTCAGGGGGATGCCACGTTGTCCTGATCTCACTGAAAAGGAGGACACGGCACGGAAGGGGGAAGTGAGAGATACGGGCGGACATGCAGACTGAGGCAAGATCATGGACACCACACCTGAAGTCCAGACTTCACTCCAAAGGTTATGGAAATTTACCAAAAGAATCCGACAAGAGCTGTTTTTTCACAATAGTTACTGGACCATGCATATAGGAAGGACTGATTGGGGAAAAATAAAATAAAATAGTAGCAGAAAATTCAAACAAGAAGCTAATGTAACAGTCAAACAAATGACACTAAATACCAGAAGGAGGGCGAGGGTTGCTACTGGGTAGTAAGGGAGCAACTGCTGCTGCAGAGGAGGGACCAGCAGAAGCAAAGAGACGAAGTCAATTTGGGGCTACGCCACCTAGTAATCCATCCCTGAACTCTTTGGCTGCTCATTAAACATTCTACTGAGTGTGTGAGTGAATGAATAAATGAATAATACATCCATAATAAAGATGAGAAGCTATTAAGGTACAGAGGAGAATGATAATATGACAAAATACACTCATTTAAATGTCATCCTATATGGATGGCAGAAGGAATCTGAGTTGTGCTTATCCTTAATTATTAAAGATTTCTGAAGGTTTTGCTTAAAAGCTCACAATTTCAAGCTTGTCTTTGGGAATTATAGTCATAAGAGTTTAATGTTATAATGGTCTAAAATTACCTTTTAGTAGAAAACACTTCCCCAATCTAACAGTAGGAAAAAAAATAGAGTTCAATGTGAAATATCTAATTAAAAAGTAGTCTTAATTTCAACAGTAAAAAAAAAAAGCATCCTTTTGGTCTGATTTATATAGTTCCTTTTCCTCACAGTATTTGCCTGAAAACTGGAGTTTACAAATATTGAAGGATGCTCACAGTAACCGGTCTACCTTGTTTTTGAATAAGAAGACATTTATCTTTATGAAATATAATTTTTCCATTTGTCTCTACTCTTCAAATGCTCCAAGTGCATTTCAATATCAGGCAACAAGTTTCAGGTCTTATTTACTAGTTGCTGTTTTATGTCTATGAACTTAATTAGAACTTTTCTGATCTCTCGATTAATTAGCTTAAATATGTATTTCAATAGTAGAAATGAAAGAATATTCAGACCCTTGAGAAACACTGTGGAATTGTGCAAATAATAAGAGAACTAGCACCAAAATCCTGAGCTCCAATTCTTCTTCTGCCACATGCTGATTAGCCATGTGAATCTGAGCAAATCACTTCACCTTTCTGAGGCTCGGTTTCCCTCATCTGGACAAGGGTTAATAGCAGCAGCCGCCTCCGAGGTGCCATGAGATTTGGCGAGGCAACTGTAAAGCACTTTACAGATGGGAGGCCGCAGTGCAAATAAAAACGAGAGCCGAGAGGTGTGTGGAGCGGGGATCAAGAGACTCGACCGCAGTCCCAGGCCTGCTGTCGACAGTTTCCGGATGCAAAGCACAGCCTGACTCTGGCCTCAGCTTCCTCATCTGTGAGCGGGTGTTGGACCGATGGCCTCAAAGTTCCCCCTTCCCAGCTCTGCACTTTCATTATTCTAAAGGTGTCGGTTCTTTGTGCCACCACATGATGGCTAAGTTAATGCTTTCTCAAGGGAACCAGAGACTTTTTCATTTCTTCATGACAAAATCTATGGCCCCACCCCCTCAAAAACGATCAGGTCTGAAACTCTCAGATATGTTGCGGCTTCTAAGCCCTGCGCAGATAAGCCAGGTTTTACCTGTAGTAGCATTTGCCAATCTGCACTTTCCACCACCAGTCCTTGTACTGCGAATGCTCTGTGGAAAGGGCAGCCAGATCCAAAGCCTTCAAAAACAAGTCATTCTAGGTTAGGATTTTCTTCTCTAACGATAAACAGAAACAGCAAATAATGCAATACACCATATAATTAGCATCAATCAAAACATGCATTAGAAATCAGAGAGCAGCTCAAGTTGCCCACGTTTCCAGATGGCCCCGCCAATTTTCCCGGAATAATCCGTTCCAGACCAGAGGGCTGACAGCAGAGGAGAGGTAAACACTGATTAAAGGGAAGCCGAGGTACAACATATTTGAATACAATTTTAATATACAAGGCACAAAACTGACAGTTTAAAACCCGTAAGTTTTGACCCTCTCCCCACCATTGATCGACTGTCTAATGATTCGAAACGCCTCCAAACTCGGCGGCAGTGGAGCCTTTGGTGTATTAGCCTGGCCTAATTACAGGCCTGCGGGAGCCAGAGATACGGAGAAACAGAAAAAGATGGAGTAAGCAGGTAGAAAGAGGTGTGGGAAACAGGACCGTGAAGAAGCTGGGCACTTGGGTAACTCCCACCTTCAAAAACCTTCATTCCGTTATTCTGATGTCACCTCACATTCCAGTAACTCTAAGGCCCAGTCTTGCCTTTGCTGCAGACTGAAAAATATCTCCTTAACTGCTTTCATAATTTACATGAGTTTATCCCATCTCTCTCATGTCTTCTAGTTTATTTGTTCCTTCTCATGTTTATTCAAGATCCAACAGGAAATGACTAAGTAGGAATTAGAATTTTATACGGAGGAAGTGGAAACCATTTGGACAAGAGAGTAGCAGACCAGTCTTTACACAAATTTGAAGTTCATAGAAACCTGATGTAAAGATTCGGTGAATGAAAGCTCATGTAAAGACTTGGCGAATAAAAACTCAACTTATTAGTTAGAGAATTCCAATTTTTAAAATAATACTATTCTTTCTCGCAAGGATGAAAAACGTTTGTTCTTTGGACAGTGTTACTGTAATCACGACACCCAACAATTCAGTTAAAGCAACTCTTAGATGTTCAGTTCTGATCATCTCGGAATATGTCCCATACTATTGTCTATTTCTTAACATTAACTCTTTTCTGAAACAAATGCCAGAAACATTCCTTGGATCTCCTACTGCAAAACTAGTAACATTTCTTTGTGTTCTCCATCTTCTCTTGCTCCAAGGGAGACTTCCAAATATGCAAACAATTTAAAAAATGGTGTCACCATGCCGGGTTCTAACAGACTTGAAAGATCAACATCTCTACTTGAAAGCTGTGGAAATTTAAAAACAAGACACATGCAACTATCATATGCTTAGAAATTTGGTGGCCACCCAAAGCAACTAGTATGAAAGCTCCTCTGATTTCTTCAGCATGTTAAAAACCAGAATTCTTATTTTTCTTTTTTTAGCTCAGTTTTAAAACACACAAAAAGTATTAAAAAAATGCATGCTTTCTGTTCATTATCTAACTTCTTATCCCATTTAGAAAATAACATTTGTGGGAAAATCTGAAGTGACAGTTTGAAGGAATGATCTGATCCGTCACAGAATTACAACATGTCAAGCCCTGACCAGTGGGAAACAGGCCCAGGACCCCGTCCCACTCAGTACTTCCAGACACATCACAGGACAAACGCACAGGCACACAGCAGTTACTTGTTCAAAGAATAACCCAGCCAAATAGCAAATCAATGACTAAACCAGCGAATAAAAAGGAAAAGAGAGGAACCAACAGTCTGTGCTTTTTACTAAATAAAAACAAAACAAATTGCTTAACTGTAACTTCTATAAGCCACTGTACATGTATTGGAGGTAAGCAGATAAAAATAACAAGCAGGATATGATTTTTTTTCAAGCAGGATATGATTATAGGCATTTTATTTTACTATTGGCCCTCACTTATAGCTAAATTTATCAAAGAAAACTTGCTGTGACATTATTACTGAAAATTGGGGGGCGTGCAGTAAAATTAGACTTAATCTCCATTGCTGCCATCAGCTCTAACTTCTGTCTTTACGGCTGTAATCCAAGCCGCTGGCACGACGCACGCACTCCGCAGGTGTCTGTAGAGTTAACACATCTTAATCTCCAATACTATCATTGTCACCTTTAGGTAGCACCCTATTTCTCAGTCATAAATATATCTTTTAGAATTACAATTCTATTTAAAATCCTAAATGGTATACTTAGTTAGCTTAGCATTATAAAATAAACACTTTTCATGTCTCTGCCTAGTTTTTATGATTATGATTTTTAATGGCTGCATAAAATTCACTGTTCAATTTATTATAACTTATAAACTCATCTTCTGTCATTGAGCTTTTAGGTTGTTTCTCAGACTTTTGCTACAACAACTGACACTATAATGAACTTCTTTGCAAATATGGCACTTTTTCATGAAATTTCTTGAGAAGTGAAACTACAGAAAAAAATGTAATAGCTTTATAGCTACCTGCTATATATTATCATAGCGTTTTCCAAATTATTATACCATTTAAAATATTATCTAGAATATATAATAATTTATTCCATTTCCCCCCAGCATTTTTTCAAATTTCATAAATATAAAATCCCAAGTCCAAAATTTCTTTAATTTATAGTTTTATTATTAGTAAGAAAGTACTAACAAATTAATACAAGCTCTTTTTTATTTAACAAACACTAATCTTTTAAAATCATGCTTGATGTATATATTTCGCCCTTCTCTTGTCATTTCTCTTCTGGTTTTATTCCCGCTCACTATATAGAGACATCTATGGATCAGCAGGTTGTTTTCCTTTGTGATTGCTTTGTAAATCCAACCAAATCTGTGAAATATTCTGTTCTTTGCTAGTTTACGTTTTTTTATTTCTTCATTGATCAAATGTCTAAAAGCAGTCCTTAAACTAATTTTCTGAACAGTGTTTTTTAATAAAGTATAAGATTCTATTTCAAAAAGAGTCCAAAGTTGCTCAATGTTGCTTGTTTCTAGTGCACCCAGTCTCTTTCTCTGTTCCCAAGAATAAAACTGTAACATTTATAACTGGAGACTCCAGTTCTCCACAGCATGTTGTATCACTGCCTTTTACTAAGACAGATTTGAGAGTTATTTGGGTTGTACCTTTTCTCTTATTTCATTGACTCCTTTCACGGAGCCAGGAGACAGCCCCCCCTCTTGCTTCTTAGTTTATTACAGAGAGCTCTGGCCTTCAGGTCTCTGTTCCGACATCAGAAGGCCTAGCACTGCAGCCTCGGCTTAATTATTGGCTTTCACACTATATTCGAAGCAGCAATCCCCAGCCATGGTTGAAAACTTGCACTGCCTGTGGAGATTTTATTACCAACACATTTACCAGGTTGGGATTCTGATTAAATAAGTCTAGCATAGATCCCGAAATCCATTCTTTTCAAATTCCCCAAGTAGCCCTGGCTGGTGTGGCTCAGTGGATTAAGTGCCAGCCTGTGAACCCAAGAGTCGCCGGTTCAATTCCCAGTCTAGGGCACATGCCTGGGTTGCGGGCCAGGTCCCCAAAGGCAACCACACATTGATGTTTCTCTCCCTCTCTTTCTGTCCCCTTCCCCTCTTTAAAAATAAATAAAAATATATATTTTTTTAAAAATAAAAATAAAATAAAATTCCCCAGGTAATTCAGAAGCCTGATTTAGGAACCAGCCAATAGTCCTACGATCTGAGGGGCAGGAGCTCATGGGAGGGGCAAAGGGTGGGGCGGGCAGGGGAGGGAGGAACAAGGAGGAGGCCCAATGGCTGCATTATTAGCCTGCTACTTCTGCTTCAGTTCAAGTGGCTCCACTTCCATCTGTTTCTGTATTAGGGTCTGGGTAAGATCTCATTTTTTAAAAAAGTTTTCTGCTTAAGTAAAAAATTTAAATGTCCTTTTGCTCTATTAAGATCAAATTCTTAAAATTCAGTATAGATAACGAACTGCGGAAGCATTCTATAATACATAATATGTAAAGGTTAAAGTCTGCTATTAGACTATAAATTCAGTTATGGCAGAGAATAAATCTTTGTTTTCAATCTAGTTCACCTTCCTCAACATTACGTAAATGCCGAGGGGTACAGCGGCATCCTGAACATGAATGTATTAATACAGACACCATCGCTGCGGCTGACCTACACACAGCATTCGACCTGTCTGCTTTCTAAACGCCTCGCCTACAACCTCCCTGCTCACAGACCTCACCCCAGCCACGCCGGCCTCCTTGCTGTTCCGTGAACAGCCCCGTCATGCTTCCACTCGGGACCTCTGCGGTTCGAGTTCTCTCCGACCTGTACGATCTACCGTCATAAAACTACAGGGCTCATCCCGCTTCGCTCAGGTCTCCATTTCAACGACTTCTCAGGCTGGACTTCGCTGACTACCTCCCACCCCGTCCAAAATCCTCCATGTTGTTATCTACTCTTACCTGCTTTCCTGCTTTTTTCTTTTCCAATTGTTTGTGATCCCATGACATTTTATATATTTTTAAATTTGCTAATTGTGTCTATTCCTTGCCAAACCAGAATTATAATCCCCCAAAGAGCAGAGATTTTTGTCTGCTGGCTTCATTCTGTAACCTCAGGCCTAGAACAGTGCTTGGCACACGGTAGTGGCTCAAAATACACTGGATGGAAGAATAAATGCCTCTTCAATAAATGAAGCGATCTTCAGAAAGTCAAGATATAGCGTTATGGTACTCGAGTAGTTATAGATACACTTACTCATTTATGAAATGAAATGGTGTCTGATGTTTCTGGTTAATGTTGGTGTGACGATGTGACTTTGTCTATCACACTGAGAGCCTCTGACCAGGCTTCACTTGACACCGAGTGAAAATGGCACGGACTGACCTTTAGTTACAGAATCGTGCCTGGATTTTCAGCTGCCCCAACTCTGGTTTCCTCCGGTCCCTCGCGACCACGCCCACCAGCACTTCCTCACAGAGAACCCCCGTGTTCTGTCCGCCCATACACGCAGTGGCATCTCCACCTGGAGGGCCTTCCACAATTTCACACTCCAAATGCCTTCAGGTGAATTACTCAGCTCCTTTACAAACTGACTTCCTCCTGCAATTATCCTATTTCTGTTAGGAAAACCATTCTTCTCACAGCATCTTTAGGAGGCAGATTTGACCTGTGTCTTTCCTTTGCCCTCCATATCAAATCTGCTGTCATGTTCTGATACTTATTTCATTAACATGTCTTTTTGGCACTTTCATCTTTCAGGATATGGCCTATGTCTTTCTCACTCCACATCCTGTCCGTGTTTTTACCTATTCTTTACAATTATTTTCCTTCCTTTCCAAAAATTCCTGCTTATTGTATGGATCATTACTAAAATTACCCCTTCTGATACTCTCCCTTTGCCACTTGGTAACAATTCCACAGTTTGGCAATTACCTTTTAGTTTCATTACATCGAGTGCCATTTCCTCTGCTAGACTGCATCGTTTGCAGACGCAGAAAAATACCACATTTTTATTGTGTACATAGCACATAATACATATATACATAGCATAGCGGTAGACATTTCTTTCATTCAATATTTTTTGAGCCCCGAAAGTGTGCCAGGCGCTATTCTAGGCCCTGAGATTATAGAGTGAGGCCCGCAGAAAACAAAATTGAGGAAAATAACTTTATGTTCCTGAATACTTACTATATGAGTATAAAGCTGCTTTCTTGAAATAATGGGAAAATACTATCATTAGACACTGCAGAATCAACTACATTTGATTTAACAAAATTTGTGAGCTTACTGCCTATTTGCATATTAACATGCAAAAATGAAACAAATGGAGAAATCTTATGTATATAACCTTCAAATTCTCTAGAAGAGGCTACCAAGATGAGTGGTTATTGTTGAAGCTGGGTGATGGGTGATACGGGCTCATTTTACTATTCTCTCTACTTTTATATGTTTGAAATTTTTGTTGTCGTTGTTTTGAGTGTTGTTTGATTTTTATTTTTTTCTGTTGGTTGCACGTATGTTTGAAATTTTCTATAATAAAATGTTAATAGGGGAGAGGGGTTGCACTACAAAGAAGCCAGAAATAGATGTATTGATAAACCTATTTTAATGCACTATTCGGATTAAAGAAAAAACAGATCAACAATGCTGACTATAGAAAATAAACTTTAACACGAGCATATTATGTAGTATTCTCAATGATCTACATTTGTCCTTTAATGGGGATCTATGTACTCTATAGATTACGCACAGTTCTTACCATTTCTAAATTTACACAAATGTTTCTACTGAAATTGACCATGGATTTGAAAGTATTAGTAATTCTCCAATCTTTAATAATTCCATCCGTTTATAAGGTAAGAAAGGAAAGAAACAGAACATTTCAGAATCTAAATCCCCAAAGTCAGAAAATTTAAAATAAAAGAAAATAGCATGAATTCAAAACTTACAGTCTTAACATCATTTTCATGATGAAAGATATACTCGAACAAAGCCTACAAAGAAAAAAAAGCCAAAAATACATTAGATTTTATTTTGACAAAAACACATCATTATTATATCGAAACTCAAAGGCCGTTCTGACAACAGCTAGACTGAACTTGAACAAGAAGGTGCTCTAACGGGCATGGGGTTTACAGATAACGGGTCTCTCCATCATGTGTCACATCATCCATTTTAAAATATGGCGTTTACAACTAATTCCTATCTTTACAGAACACAAGCTGGAAAACAAATAACTGAACATTTTTTTCATATTATACAAACTATTTTAATACAAAGGGACAAAGGAAAAACTGACTTTAGAATTGCCATAAAATAGATTCAACCAATTTTTTACACATTTTACATATATTATACAGTGATTATGATATTAAGAATGACACTTTATAGATAGGAAAATCTAGACATTCTTTCCAAAACAAAGTCAAGTTTAAGCATAAAGTGTGGTGCTTTTTGCCTATTATCTGGATGACTCTACTGAGCAACAAGGGCTGAGGACCATTATTGTAATCCTTCACCCAACTCATCTGGGTAAGTCAGCATTTACCAGATTATCTGTTGGTAGTACAACGTCTGCCCACGATAACATTATTTACACGTGTAAAGAGGCCAGCGCCCTGGAAGACGTCAAGGTTATTAACAGAGAAGACCTGGAAACAACTTAAAAAAGAGAGAGTGCAGCTGGTGCTACGACTGCCATGAAAAGCTGTGACAGCCCCTCGGACAGCATCAGGGAGCCCCCGCAGACACCCTGAGCAGTAAGCCAGCACTAGAAACAAGTCCTGCAGAGTCCAGGCCAGCGGGGGCCACAGACAGACAGACCTGGCATGACCTCTACCACACACTGAGAAAGTGTACAACCCAGTTCAGTCTAAATCTAGCCACGGAGGTCTGTCCTGGAAGCATCGTAATTTAACTGGGAAAATGCCGCCGTTGGCTGCACTCCTCACTTAGGAAAAAGCACTGGTATCAACTAGCCATCCAGCCACCCCAAGCAAAGGGCCCGGACATGTCAGGAACCAGATATTCCACATGGGTTGCTTTTAATACTCCACTCTCATAAAAGAAAGAGAAATGAGAAAAGCATTATGATTCTGCTAACTGAAGCTGACTGGATTGCTGTCAAGTAAGAAATTAAGAAAACATCATCAGCTTTATTATAGTCTGATTCCCTTTCTACCTACCCACATTTATCTTCCTGATTTAAACTCGAAGTCTGTATGGCTTGTGCTCATTGTGGTTTTTCCGAGAGTGTTTGATATTTTATAAATGTTAAATGCTATTAGAACTGAGATCAGAAATGAGCTCAGGACTCATGTACAGACTCACAGAGATGACAGTTAAAATGCTGAGCCAGGCTTAAACCTATTTCCAGCACATAAGGGCTCCTAGTTCTGAATTATTCCACACTCACCTCCAAGTTGTTTTATACTAGAAAGGTCATTGATCTCTCTCTCTCCCCCCTCCCCTCTCTCTCTATCTCTCTGTCTCTCTCTCTGTCTCTCTCTCTCTCTCACACACACACACACACACTCCCTCTTTAATTTAAAGGAGCATTTAATCTTTGAGTAGTTAGAATTACTAATGTAGTTGGCTTGTCACTGTCTGGTTTGAGTAATTCTTATAGAGATGCCTGATTAATTACTAATTAGAAGGAGTACATGCTTTTTATCTTCTTTTGACAGTCCTAAAATCCTCAAAGATAGAAAATTATTTTTCTTAGACCAAGCTGAAAAAGAAAAAAAATATACACACACACACAGATGGCCTACTAAGCTTTACTCCCTGAAGGTGATGCTATTATCTGCTTCCCTTGCTATAAATTACTGTTCTTTATAAGGAAAAAGAGAATTCCCTATAATAATGGTACACTGGATAGACTTTATTTCTGATTGACTCTCCTTACCTCCAGCCTAGAGGAATTTTACATATTACAAGAATGAAACGTATCCATTTCAATCAAAACATGGCCTTTTCTTCATAAATTCTTACCCATTTCCTACAATGTCATTACAATGATACTTCTAACATTACTTCATAACATAAAATAAGTTCCAGTACATACCTTTGCCAATTTAGGTTTCTGGGCATATTTTGTTAAGTTCAGTCTAGATAAATTTATAAAAGGTCCATCAGGACTTGTAAGCATGGAAGCCTATGGAGAAAAGTGATAATGTAAGAAATAGAAAAGTTTCTTTGAAACCAAATTAAAACATATGCATAAGAATGATACAGGTCACATAAGGAAAAAGGATCACCTTTAAAAATCTTCCATCTAATCCTCCATTATAACAATAGTGCAAAATAATGTACTAAAACGCCGCGACGGGGCTACGAGGCTACGGGAGAGCTGACGGAATTACCGTTCCCAGCCTGACGAATCTCCCGGACGAGCTGGCCACGGGGCGAGCCGTGTAGGCGGCTCTGGGCGTTCTGATGGCCTGCTCCATGGTGCCTGGCCTCCCACCTTGCGTGCTGGGTCTCAGGAAACCTGTGACGGGCCTGCCAGCTTGAGTGAGTGGCCTGCAATGATGGCCAATTGTTAAAATACAAAGAAGATTGATAAAGAAAGATTCTCAAACAGCCTGATCAGTATTTAGTGGCAGAGGGTACATACCTGACGGCTGGACTAGGCACTCCTGTCTGATTAGTTCCAGGGAGTTTCAAAGATGTCCCAGGCCCTATGAGGTGAGATGATAAATAAATTTATATATTATTTATTAAGTTGTAACAACTATCAGCTAACGAATGTCCAGAAATGCGCGAGCGAAAAAGACATTAACAACAGGAAATATATTTTAGGGAAATGTGTTTGAGACTAATATTTATTGCGCACCTATCATGCTACTTACATTATCATATTTAATCTTCACACCAAGTCTGTCAGGTAGGTAGTATTAACCCATTTAGCAAAGGCTTAGACCAGCGATTTTCAACCAGTGTGCCACAAGAATTTTTAAAACATGCAACACTGTACCTATTTAATCAAAGGCACTGGCCTTTCTTCCCTCAGATAATCAAATAAAAAATTGACAACAGCAAACACAACAATAGCTGTCTGGTGTGAATGAATCAAAATTATACCTATTTTGTGTCAGATCAGCAAAAAATATATTTTTTGGTGTGCCCCAGAATTTTAGTAATTAGATCACATGTGCCATGAGACAAAAAAGGTTGAAAATCGCTGACTTAGAGAGTTAATAGGCCAACCATAGGGAGAGCTGGGACTCCAACTCGAGACTGGCAGGCTCCGAAGTTCTAAAGCATCAAACGATGGTTTTATATGCATAGTTTATTTTTCATACAAATTGTTCCCAATAAAAGATCATTTGCCATAATCCAGAATTTAGGTATTTTAACTCAAAAAGAGCAACATGATAGGGGGAAAACATTTTAACATGAAACATATGTTTTTCTCAATTTCCATTTGAAGCTTTAAAATTGCTATTACCTTCCAAAAATACAAATGATGATTAGTTGTCATAACTAGTAAATTACCAGCAAGACTACCATATATCATGGCAACCGTCCAGTACCGCTGGCACTCGCTCACCTGGAAGCTGGAGACTAGGCTTCGGCGACAATCCGGACAGGCAGGCACAGCCTAACCGGTCACCCCACCACTAGAGCAAACCGTCTTCCGTTATTAAAACAAAGTGAGGTTTTTGGAAGATCATTTTAAAAAATCCTTTTAGAATACTTGTTATTCGGATGTTTCCGGTGTTTAGACTCTCAAAATAAATAATCTTCTGATATATTAGGTAAGCAGTTCACATAGAATGCATTTTTATAACATATTTTTAAATGAATAATATAGCTGTTATTGAAAACTGTTATACATCCATCTCACACCTTAAGTTTAAAACAATGTAATTGAATTGTGGAAGGGAAGTCTTTGTACCCTAAGGCGAAGTAGAGACCATTTACTTGAGGTAGTGTTTTCTTATGTATATAATTCTTGTGTTTATCTCATAAACACCAGATTTCCTCCTCCTCAGAGCACTTCACTTCCTTAACTGGAAAACCAACACTTACGTGGAACTTGAGCAATAGCGTTTTCATCCAGGATCATCTCTGCAATTCCTTCACGGTCAACGTCAATTTCATCAACGTACACCATTTCTGTGAGTGCTCGTGCTTTTAAAATCCAAGCTGCCTAAAAAAGCATGGATAAAATAAAGTACATACTAAACATCATCAGAGACACTGCAAAGCCTATAGAAGCCGGCCATCCTTTATTATTATCTAATTGATTAGTAAGCATGTGCATTAACTGATTCAAAGGGCTATGTCATAAAACTAATACAAGAAGGAAAGACCATTATTTATCATGAAACAACCAATGTATCAATTGCTTGATAAATAAAAGTATGATAATCATCTTGTGGACTTCTAACATGCCCTTTTATAAATGAAAGATCTTTAGAGAAAATTTTACTAGAATGATAATTGAAAAACAGATGGATAAAGATACAACCACTGTGCTCTTTCTGTCTCCAGGACCAAGTCCGTCACGATGACTTCCCAATAGTTCAACTCCAGCCTTCTTCCCTCTTGTCTGTCTCATGGAGCATTCTCTTCATACTTCTATCATTAGGTACTTACCATATTCGACAAACACTACAATTAGTTGGGCGTAGGTTAGCCCCTTTTTCCCCAGAATATAAGTTTTTCGTACCTTGTTCACTTCTTGTTTCCATAACACGCATGTTATGTTTTGTACACAACAGGCATTCCAAAAATATTGAATTAACTAAGATCAATTTCTCTCTATTCCCAATAACTAATCAACACAATCTTGGTTGCTTTGTAATCTAGCCAGAAGAAACCCTGCTAGACAGGGGGCAGGGGAGGAAAAGGTAATCAAGGAATCTAGAAAATATCTTAATAGCCTTGAGGTGTGCACAAATAAATATTTTGTCAAACATATAAAACTGCTTTATCAGAAGTGTTTACCTCGATGCCTCACTACAGGACAGACGCAGAGAACAATGAAGCATGGGGTCCTATGGACAACATGGGGAGAAGGCAGGTTTCAAAGCAGCAGCGTAGAACTGACTACAGTCTAGAGGAGGCAGCAGCAAGGGAAGCTTGGGGTGGGGTTAGAGCTCACCATACTAGGGATCTGGCTATGAAGCCTGCTGAATGGACGCCAAGGGACCGAAGGAGGAGCACATGAGAGCTACCAGAGGCACAAACAGCCCTCATGTAAGGAGCCCAAGGTGCATTCAGTCGGTCAGTCCACATCTATTGAGTACCCCTTAAATACAGCAATGGCCGAGGTTCTAAGAAGGAAACACGACCCGGCTGGTGTAGCTCAGTGGATTGAGCGCGGGCTGGGAACCAGAGGGTCCCGGTTCGATTCCCAGTCGGGGCACATGCCTGGGTTGTGGGCCAGGTCTCCGGTGAGGGCCATGTGAGAGGCAACCATACATTGTTCTTTCTCCCTCCCTCTCCTCTCTCTGAAAATAAATAAATAAAATCTTTAAAAAAAAAAGGAAACACGAGATTAAACCATGGATCCTAATTTCCCTGAACACATCACCTATTGGAATATATGGTAAGGCAAAGCAGTACAAGTGTGTGTGGTATGGAAAATAGTTTTATAGAAATTAGAAAGTAGAGATCGCTTTGTGGGCTAAAGTGATTAAAATGGGAATAAAGAAGACTATCTTCATGATATATTCAGGTTCCTAAGGTGGAATTACATTTGTTAGATGATTGGGTTTTTTTGGCTTGTACTTTTATGGTAGAGGTTTATTAGATTCTTATCAGATAAATTAGAATAAAATGTTTCGAATGTTATATGTAAATTTGATACAATTAAATAAATGGAATATAGACTTAAAAAACTAATTCGTTTGTTAGAAAAAAATCAATTTCATTTGGAACTGCATCTAAATGTGGGAACCACAAAAGTATGGAAACAACCCAAGGTTTTTCACTCATAAAACACTGGGAAAGTTGCCAGATCTATACAACTATCCTTAGGGCTCAAGGAAAGTAATCACTGGCTTAGACGAATGGTTTAATTTAACTTCAAAGATGGAAATAAGTAATCCTGATTTAAGCCCCCACAGTTCATACTGCCCTGCAAGTATGTGATGGCTTCAATGTTTCAGAGGGGCATGCTTTGCTCAGCACCCCCTGGTGGATGGGAGGAAGGACTGCGGCATTTCCTGTTAGGACAGGAAAGCAGGAAGTGGGCTTCGCTGGTTCAGCCGGATGGTCCCCATATTTAACTCAGGAGCACCTACTGCTTGCCAGGTCCTGGGAACAGAGATAAGCAGGCCTCAGCCCTAGTTCTAGCTCTTGAGAATTTCAGTGTTATGTGGAAACTGTAATAACAAAACTCTGGAGCTGTGGGAGGAGAGAGGCACCCAGCTGCCTTGAGGGTAGAGGGAAGAGTAGAAAGCGTTTGTGGAGAAGAGCTCGGGCCGGCTGAGTGAACAACAACAGGACAGAAGCAGGCGAGTTTGGCAGCTCCAAGAGAGTAGATACGGGGGAAGACTCAGGTTCAGCCAAGGCAGCAGTCAGAGAAGAAGCTGGAGAAAAAGGCTGGAGCAGAGACACAATGGACCCCATAGGGTGCAGTGGGGAATAGGAATTTTTATCCTGATGAGGAGGAGCTAATAAAGCTTCAAAACAATGATTTGGAGTCTTCGCTGACTTTCTAAAAGCCAAGTTTTTATTGTTATAGTATCATTTATACAGTTGGGTATTAATTATTCATGCACATATTTTTAAATTATTTTCATGTCCAGGCTTTATCTCAGAGTCCAATCCATCATGCTTCTTGACATCTATCTTCCTACTAACCTCTCAAATATTAAGGAGGTGCAGTTTTTTTGTATTAGGCAAAGCAAACATAGGAAAGTAAATCTACTATTCCCTCCCTCACCAAATAAATAAATACTTCAGAAACCAAATAATTTTATTCCATAATAATTCACTTTCTCAAAAAGTTAAATAGAGCTATATATTCAGTTCCTAAAATCCAATTTTTAAGTAGAAATAATGATGTGAATTTGGGATATTTAAAGCTCTGTAATACAATCTACTTAAACCATTATTAAATTTTAAATTTCATCAGCATTTGAGAATATTAATCTTCCTGACTTTCCTTCTCGCCTAACAAAAATTGACCTTGAACATCACATACCGCTGCTGGCTGGAAGATCAGATTGTATTCAAAGAATTGCTCTTGGCAATGTGAACAATTCTTGAGATTTTAATAAAAAACAGCAGATGGGGCTTTGGCCTTAAAACAACTAAAAATTTTATTTTGGAAACAAGCCAAGTATGTTTTACAGCTCTAAAATCCTCTGTTCAAATTTGTTTTAAAAAGTTCAAAACTAATCAGTGATTAAAATAAAATGCATAATAAAGCACAAACTGCAATCCCAAACCACCCCTTGAATCTGAATAAAAATATAAATTAGCTTTATCAGGTAGGTTGAACTTGTTGGAAAATGACAGGGTCATGCACTGTGTGTAAATAATTGGAATCCCTGTGTATTGGAAGTACTGGGAAACCCACAGAAATAATAGATGCTTAGGAACATTTTTTAAAGAAAAAAGCATAGGTTCTCCCAAGCATCACATCAATTATTTTCTTTTTTATCTATGAAACATAATCCCATCTCATTCATCAACTGAGTTAGTCTACAGGACATTATTCTGGAGGCAAATATCTGCGGGCTAACAGGAAAAATACTGACGTGTTCTACCTTCTGTAAGGTTAATCCACTTTTAGTTATCAAAATATACATATGAAAAGGTAAAAATTATACTGACTGAGGGAAACATGTTTAAAGTGTTCTATTCCTCTTAATACACAATGCAAGGCCAGCAGTTAAAAGTATGTAAGAAATAATTTTGCAAGGTTATTATTAGAATAAAACCGAAAGAACAGTCTGTCTAACCTGATTTTGATATCATAAGAATCTATAACATTTGGGACTGCCTAGTCTACGAAAATGAAAACAGGCACAAAATATTTAATTATTACTGTAAAGCCTCATTTATTTTGAAGTTATAAAAATGTTCAAAAGAAAAAACGCAAAAAGTGTAAATAGTGAGCTCAAAAGAATCCAGTCAACCTTGTTCCTTTTTATTCTTTTAACTCACTATCCAGTGAATAATTAAATCCACATAACAGCAAAGTAATGCTCAGTACAGGTCTTTCATGAAGTCCCTGTGCTAGCCTGAAACTTTCAAAGGCCATTTATGGTTTTAAAACCATAAAAAGAATGCAAATTATTAATGTTTTAATTTAATTTTAATCAAAATATTCCAAAATTATGAAAACAAAAAGCACATTACTTACTCTATTTATAATTTAAGTCCTTCTTAAATGACTTGTATATATTATGCAAAAAATAGTTTTGCACCATCTATCAATTTGGAAATCACGGTTATAAACATTCCAAAGACAAACGGCATACTTTTAAGGAACAGAATACTACATTTTAACCTATTTATGATGTTCACTTAAGCCTCCATAAGAGTACTGTGTATATTGCTTTCTTCTAAAAGATTTGATGAGTATTCATATGAACCCCTCATAGAAGTTTCAAATTGCTTATTTACCTAAAAAAAAAAAAAAACAAACAAAAACCTTAAATTTCTCTCTCACTTGGAAGGGCAAACACCTGGCAAAATTGAAACTCTCTGATGTACAGCTCTTTCCTCCATTATTCCTAGACTTAGCAGAAAACCACGTGGCCTAAAAGCTTCACTGGCCAGGCGTTCCCCTAACCAGACTCCCTTCTTCCCTCCCGTGCAGTGTCCTATCCAGTTGTCAGGCCTCCCATCTCTAACCCAGCTGACTGGTAGGCGTGGCTGTCTGGCCAGTGTCCCTTCCTTTCTTCTTCACTTGTGACAGGAAGCTCTGTCCAAAATCAAGTCCTTCTGAAGCAGAGTCATCCTAGTGTTTATCCAGACATGTCCTATCCATCACAGTCTTTTCAGACACTTGTGGCTCTGCTAACTTCTTGCTTCCTTTCTAAGCCCCTGCTTCCCCCGGCTTCCTTTAGTTTTCCTACCCGTCTGGTCAACATTGGTTATTTCTACTTAAGCTCCAAGGCTGAATGAACAGACTGTATGAGTTCTACAAGGCTACCCATCCACAGACACAAAAGTATTAGAAATTTAATATTTACATAAGAAGTACAGAATGTCTGATAGATGTGGCTAATTTTACAACACCACAGGTATATATGCAGCAAATTTTCTACTCTATAGCAACAACTAAGCAATACTAATTAAGTATTCTCTAAACTAAAGGTTGCAGCGAAACCTTTACCTGAGATACGGGCAATTCAGGATCTGGTTCCTGGGAAGCATTAAGAAGGCAGTAAACATTTTTAAGAAATACAGTTTCTAAAGCAAGAAGTCTTAATGACTAACCAAGTATTTATAGGTAAACTCAAATTCACTCAATAAAAATCAAAATAATAACTTTAATTTTTCTCCACATGTGCTCTCAGGAGTTCTATAAAACTAATACACTCTGAAGAATACTAAATTTTCTATGATCGGAAAATTCTAATTAACCTCATTTATAGCACAGAGCTCCTATCTTAACTGCTCATTTAATGGAGATACAGTATCCCCCCAAATTAAAAATAGTGTGACAACCGTATCAAGGAAATATTTCTTTATATTCAAAATAAGTTGATGGTGGTTAAAACATTCAGACTTTAATCATTTAGGGAGGAGAAGGAAAATATACATGCTATAAAATGACAAAAGATAAGAAATTATTTCTGACTGTAATGTGCTCTGAGAAATTTTTATAAATAGACTATGTGATATACATGTACATATTTGTGCCAGGTGCTGATAACTCAGGGTTTTTTTTTTTTCTGTCCAAATTAAGTATTATAAAAGAATCCATTGGTTAAAAAAATCAGACGAACAACAAACTTATTTATAAAACATCTACACTTACAGGTCTATAGTCAGCAGCCTCTGTTGAATACCTGAGCGTGTTTTATTGAGCAGTCTACTTAGAAACAGAAAGAGGAAAGAAAAAAAAAACCTTTGCTTGCCTCGCTTTCTACAGCTCTGAAATCCAAAAAGAACACCTGACATTATGTGCGCAAGCAATGTGTACACCACCTAGTCCCCGAGCACGGATAAGCAATTTCTTCAGCATGGAGCACGTCAGGAACGCAAGAGAAAAAGGCTACCCAAGGCTGGACAGTGCAGGCCATAGGGGGTGGGCTTCAGAGAGTATTTAAAATCAGCTGAACCTCACACAGAACAGCAACTAAGAATACACAGCAACTGGAGGTCTTCAATTCCCTTGTGCGTAAGAAAGATCTAGGAAAAGTACAGATTTCCCACAGTCCACACCTAGAGAAATACACTGATATGGAAAATCAGACATCAGAAGTAGCCCCTTCTGTTCTTCCTTCTGTGTATTTGTACGCATGTCTGTATGAAACATGATCTCATTTGAGTCTCACAGCAACCATCTCAGAGAGGCAGGTAAGTGTTACCATCCACCTTACAGGTAATAAAACAAATTCAGAGATGTCGTGGAATCTGTTCAAGGTTACACAGAGAAGCCAGGGCTTTTCTTGCAGAGCATCTTGGAGATAAAAAACGAGTTGGTAGGACTGAAGGGTAAAGCATAGGAGAGACACAAGACAAGGACTTTTTAGAAAGGGGGGAAAGTTTGCTGGAGGTGATCGTAGACCATGCTTGAAATGGAAAAGAAAACAACTGAAGGAGACGCGTGTTACTCAGCCAAGGGCAGGAAGACGCCCCCAGGGGCCGAGCTGACTCCAGCTCAGCCTCGGAGCGCTGTCCTCTGATGAAGGCCTTCCCGCTCTCTCTGTCTCACTCGACTGTCCTCAGGGCCCCGTTTACCATGCAGGTGAAAAGGCACATAGGAAAATGATGGAAATGAGAAGGTGGGAGAGGAAAACGAGAGGCCTGGAGGATGAGAAGCTGTAGAGGCAGGCGAGGTCGTACGCATGGAAGACGGAGAAGAGCCCTGCAGGAGAGTGAGGCAGAGAGCCCATCAATTCCACGCCATTCCCCGGCATCCCTGGCACTCTGCTAGGCGCCGAACACATGCTCCGGGAGAAAGCACATAATCTAATGAATTACAATACAATATGTTAAATTCTACACTTAAGTTGTGGACCAATTACAGATGACTTAGATGGAGGGGAGAAAAGAACACAAGAGATAAGCTAGTCAGAGGAGGGGGAGAGAGATTATTCTGGAAATTACTGAGTGCCGGTGATCTATGAACTGTATTCAACAGCATTCCATCATCAATTTCACTGGATACTTTTCTCACATGCTTTCCAGATTGCCAAGAGTCCTTTCAGAAAACCATGCATGACAGAATCCTACGTGCAAATACCTCTAGCTATGTAGAGACAATAGCAGCTAACATTTTTGATCACTTACCATGTATTAATGAACTTAACGCTCCCAACAACCCTTTGAGGTAGGAATGTTATCATCCCCATTTTACAGGTAAGAATACTCTGAGGTCAAGGTGTACAGGCAGTATCTGAACCTAGGCAATCTGGCTCAACAGAATGTACTTTGCTGAAAACGTAAGATCATAGCAACGCTGGAAAGTAGGGCATGGGGAGACCAAGGCCAGGGATGGTAGGTCTGGAGGTCCATCAGGAACAGCAGGACTATGACAGAAAAGGCTCAGGATGTTGTAATTTAGAGACAAAGCAAAACTTTTTAGAAATCACTGAAGCCTACATCTTTGGATCTCTCTCAATTATAGCTTTGTGATGTCAATTAATCCACCATATTACGAACCACAAGTTAGGTTATTTCCATGGATATCCACACAGTTGAGTAGAAAGCACCAAGCCTAGCCCTAGAGTCAGAAGACCTGGACTTGATCCTCAGGGAGCGACTTAGCTGCATGACCTTGAACAAGCCATGCAACCTCCATTACCTAGTTCTCCTCTCAAATTAGAGTCATGGTGCCTACTTTATAACATAAAACCTTGCACTTTTAAGAAAATTTAATAATTTCCAGAATTCTTCCATTTATACTATCATTGTTAATGAAGTGTAAAGTGGTAGCACCCTCAACGAAGAGTTATCAATCAATCACAGAGAATTTCTTTATAAACACTTACATAGTGAATGGAAAAGCACCAAACTCTATTACCTCCCTTTTCAGAAGTCAGAAGGAACTCCCAGTTATGGCACATCAAATTAAAACGTCCCTGTGAGTCTCCTTCAAAGCGAGCAGGAGGCCGCGGAGAGTAGAGCAGCACTGCCTGGACCAGCAAATACTCATTAGCATCAACTTTAATTCCCATCAGTTTGTTTCCTCCCTTCTTCCCTACGGTAAGGCCTTCTCTTAGGTTGCTGCTTTACTTCAGGGAATTAAAGCTCCAGCGAATTAACTGAATACGACTTCCTAATTGCCACCAACACTCACTTTGGCTAATGAGTCTGCTTCTCTGAGTTATTTATTTTCCAGACCTTAACAATAACAGGAAGAAAAAAAAATGTAAGAGAACAGAGAAATGGATGGATGTTGGAAGGTTAGGGAGATTTAGTGACCAAGTAGCCAAGTGGGAATGTAACCTGTATAATTCATAAAATGAACTGCTTCACGAGGTACAGAATCAAAAGGTTAAGCATGGCTAAGTCTCCATGGCCCCAAAGAGGAAATAAATCATACAGAAAGATGTTTTTTGGCTTGGATCGCCAGATCACTGTCTCACCAACTACTAACAGATAGCTCAATGGAGGGCCCTGGTTCCCTATCTCCCATCTAAGCCAGTGGATTTCAGCCCGCCTCCAACTTCAATATTAACCCCCTCTTGTCTGTCACATCTCTGACTACAAGCAGAGAGTGGAGGTGAGGAAGGAGAATGTGAATTATCCCCACTCTGACACACAGCTAATACTCCCACGTCCAGAATCACAAATTCTATTAATTTGGAAACCTATCAGAAATCTACTCCACTGTCATTAAAAATCCCCAGTGCCTGAAAAGCCTCCCCGTTTTATGAGCTGTTTAATTATAATGGAGCTAAAGTATCAGGAGTGGGTTTAAAGCCCTGAATCTGACATATGGGCCACAAAGAAGAGTAATCAGATTAAGCGACTAATCAGGATGACCCACATGAGCTGTAAAGCAACCTTCCCCGCGAGGTCAGGCTGGTGTGCAGAAGACCATTCTGCGATTCTCCCTCCCTTTTCATCTTACACATTTTAACTGCTTCTTCAGTCATGACTTAAAGAACACTTTGGAAAAAAGACAACATCTCCCTATGAATTGCTTGCTCTTACGGCATTTTATCAAACAGGGAAACTATGCCACATTAAGCAGGCATCCTTCTCTCTCTCTCCTCAACTACCCAGAATCTTAATTAATGTCCTTCACGCTCACAGACCCTGCCCTCTGTTGCTCACCCTTCTGCATCTGAGAAAAGTGGTGCAGAATCCACCTTCTTCACCAACCCCTCCCCACTGTCAACCACCACGCTACTGTACCCAACCCACCCTTCAGTCCTTCTGTGTCCAAACAAAAACGCGCTACTCTAGGGGGCACGCTGTTCCGCAGCACAGCACGCCTTCTTGGCCCACGTGACTACCCCAGTGTTGATTGGCAAGGACCAAAATTAAATAAAATCCAAATGTCCTAATACAAAACACAAGGCACTCATTACATATTTTTTATCGTAGGATACTAAAATGATATCTCTTAAAGGAGAAATAAATATAGAAGGAACAGTTTCAAAGGTGGGCTTTATCCAAGAAGCTGAGGTAGGAAGACCAAAATGTTATCTTTTTGGAGCCCCCTGGTCAAGCTTGTAAAAAAGATTAACAAATAACAGATCCCTTTAGAGAGGTTCTCCTCATCTGGGAGAAAAATAAGCAAAATCAAAAGTGAAAAAAAAAACCCATCAAAAGCAAAAGCTGTTTCGTTTTGGAAAACAAGGAAGAGCAAAACTGAATCCATTTGGCACTCGGGAGAAATATTTTAACTTCCTTGCTCTTCTTCGTGTCCCGGCACTGCTTCAAAGAAACTCGTTTGTACTTAAGTCAGTTTGGTGGCACAGGAATGGTAATTCAACTCACTGTGGAGGGAAAGTTTTCTTCTGTAAAAAGTGGAAGCCTCAAAAACAGAAGGAAAAAACAAAAAGCCCAGGAGGCTAACGGCGCACAGGAAGATAAAGCAGCCAACGGTGGGGCCGAGGACCATCTTCTGCTCTCATCACGTTCCCGTTAGCTTCTCATAGATTGCTAGTCTCGCCATCACTTACCTCGCTCCACTGAAACAATGAGAACTCCGTAAGAAATACCAGTGAAGATACTATCAGACAGACTCTCCTGGAGGAATCCGGGAGGAATTTTCTGGACTAATTAACAAGAAATGAACTAAGTATGACCATAATGCAAGTACACTTATTTGAAAAGATAAATGTACATTTAAGAACCTCTGGTGCTGAGAATTAAGGATGAGAGGCGGGGGTGGAGAGACAATCATCGGGCAACTAGGATGATCTTCATAAACAGAGGGGAAGCTGGCACATATGAGTAATGCCGCCAAAAGGCACGTATGAACATGATCGACGCACTCATTCAGCAAGTACACGACAGGCCCTGTGTGCCAGACTCTGCCCATACTACACAGATCTGTCAAGTTTTTACTCAGAGGAACCTCCTTAAGCTTCCAAAAGCTCTTTGTTAATTGCATCAGCATTCTAACATAAATATTTAACTTTTTTTGAATTAAGGAAAAAAGCAGGGTTTCTTCCAAGCTTGGAAAAATCAGCCTGGGAAAATTCCCAAAATGAAATAACAATTGGGTTCAAAATACTACCTAAACTGGTCCTAAGAAAAGCATACAGTGCAAAAGCATGGTGTTTAAAGATTGGCTCAAAGAAAAACTAACACAAATGAACCCTGTAAACTTTTCAGCAGCCCTATCCAGGTATCAAAAGCCCAGTTTGGCAAGGTAACATCAAGTTAAACTTCTATTCCTGGTGAAACACTAGTCATTGTTCTGGCAACATATATGGTTCCTCTTAAACAAACTACCTCAGCAAAACAAGTAGAAAGGATTAGAAAGGAAAAGAATATGATAAATTTTTTTGTAGATCTGATACTGATTCTCCTAGGCCTACTCTGACATTTGTAGGAGCTGAACATATCAACCCCTGCTCATAACAATAAAACAGTAATGAAGAATTACATTTTAAAAAATATCTATGGTATTAGGCCCTGGCTGGTGTGGCTCAGTGGATTGAGCACAGGCTGATAACTAAAAGGTCACTGGTTCGAGTCCCAGTCTAGGGCACACGCCTGGGTTGCAAGCCAGGTCCCCAGTAGGGGGTGCACAAGAAGCAAACACACACTGATGTTTCTCTTTCTCCCTCCCTCCCCTCTCTGAAAATAAATAAATAAAATCTTTTAAAAAATATCTATGGTATCAGGAATTAATTATATATTGAATTGTGAAATATTGATATTTCAGATCCACTTAAATAGGCCAATGGAACAGACCAGGACCTAACAAGACCTACTGTGATAACGATCTCAACTATGTGTAACAATAAACTAATGACATCAGCAATATTTCTCAGTACTAACCTGTGTTTTTTTTTCTCTATTATCATTATCAAAATCACAGTTCCACCAAGCATACCTTGTGGCAAGTTTTAACCTTGCACAAGGGTTAGTCAATAAGGCTGAATGGGAGCTGGGAGAGAAGCCAAATAAAAACAGCCAATATCTTACCTTGTTTAGCTGCTAATTTGGGAGATTTTAAATGAAGTACTTAACTTGTTTATCCTATTCTGTCTAGGTAAAAGGAAAGAAATCAACATCTCCTCTACAACCCTTCTTAACTATCAATAAAAACACTGCTGCTTTGCCTAGGCGTCTCCCAAAGCAGTAACATCTCCCAGGATCACAAGGGAGACAGTTGTACCTCCACCTCCCAAAAAAGGAGCCAATAAGTTTCGTCAAGTAAGTTTCAGAATCCTGGCATAATAAAGGACGGGCAGATTTCTTTCCTCAGGATTTCTCAGAGCCTTTAATCCAACCAAGTTCATAGCTATGTCAAAACTCCTTACCTCTTAGCAAAAGTCTTGAAAAGGCACAATGGATGGGGAAATAGACTGACAAAAGTTCAAAAACACACAATTTTGAAAAATTATGCATTTTGCTTAAGAGGCAGGACAGTACAGACAAAGGGAATGGCTTTGTGATTTTGGACAAATTACCTTGTGCCTCAGTGTGCTCAACCTGTAAAATGGGGGAAAAAGTACCAACCTCCTAAAATAGCTGAGGATTAAATGAGATGACAAATAAAACCCTCTGAACCTGACACAGAGTAAAGACTCAGTAAGTGTCAGCTGTTATTTTTGCTATCTAGTTTGCAAGGTTATTCTAAGCATAGAAATACATACAATTTATAGAACTTACGTCTGGCAAGCAGTAAGCACTCAATAAAATGTCATTAAACTGAACACACATAAAGTGCCTAATCACAGTGCCTAACACAAACTGAATCCGAATTCACAGATGCAGGATTGAATGTACTAAAATTATGTGTCATTAAGATTATAGGGTCTTAACCATTAATAAAAACACTGCAGTTTTGTCCACAACATTTCCCAATATGACCACATCTCCCTAGGATGATGACAATAAAGATATTTGACCCTTGCCAATTGCCAAAAAAGGAATCAGTGGTCAAAGAAGTTTCAGAACTATTGGGTTAATAATAATTAGGCAAAGATGCCCTGGCTGGTGTAGCTCAGTGGATTGAGCGCGGGCTGGGAACCAAAGGGTCTGGTTCGATTCCCAGTCAGGGCACATGCCTGGGTTGCGGGCCAGGTCTCCAGTGAGGGCCATGTGAGAGGCAACCATACATTGCTGTTTCTCCCTTGCTTTCTCCCTCCCTTCTCCTCTCTCTAAAAATAAATAAATAAAATCTTAAAAAATAATAATAATAATAATTAGGCAAAGTTAAGTTCCTTTTCCTCAGAACTTCTTAGAGCCTTTACTATGAATCTTGAATCCCTAAGAAGGGAACACACATTCCTCAAATTCATTTAATGAGGAAACTTTCACTGAGCAGCTCTTGGGATTGGTGTTCCCTGGGACACAGAACGGAAACTAGCCTCACTCAATGGAAAAACGGAAATAGCATGTAAAGTCCTTGAAAACCATCATGCCTAAAACAATGGTACAGCACAGGTCTGTAACTAATTTTTGTCATACAAATGTAAATGGGTCAACATTTTGTCATGATTCCCCTATTTCATAACGGAAAAAATATTTGAACAGCATTTCTGCTATTACTGTCCCAAGAAACACTTGGAAAAGTGCTTGTCTACAGAAACACAATCCTATTAAATAACAAACAGATTAAAAGAGATCTTGAACAGAACCTCACTTAGCATTTCCACTAACATGGATTGTTCAGGATGGATGTATTATCTACCTGAAGGCCAAGATGTTCACCTCCATAGGTTATCCTCTGTCAATTTGCTGGGAGCTAAGCAGAGCCTAAGAACTTGTTCACACTCATGCCTCTGCTTATACTCATACTTCTCCCCTCAATTCTTTTTTTTTTTAACTAGAGGGAGAGATGGAAAACAAGAACTATATTTTGCATTTGCTAGAAGCACTGACAAACTGGCACAGCTCTGCTCCTCTCTCACTTTTCCTCCTTTTTGCCTCTTCCAGAAACTACCTGTCCACCAGACCTGTAACTCACATGCATAGTATACGACTTTTCACTCACTTAGTTAATATGACACCTTATTTTAAAAAAGTTAAACTATTACCATAGTTCATTTAAGATCTCTTTTAATCAATGCCATCATTCTTTCTTTTAGGGAGATATTCCGCCCACCACCACCACCACCACCCTGTCTCTCCCTCCTAATAGTAAATGTGTCTTTTCCACTCCCGTATTCCTCTAACTTGCCTTATTTTCCTCAAGTTGAAGTCATGCCCCTAAACCAAAGGCTCTTCCTCACTCTTAAATAACAGTCTTAAGATGAAGTGGAAGGATCATACATTTCATCCCAAAGAAACAAGACAGGTATTTTTTCAACAGAAGATGAGAAGTTACAGATCTTTGTTTATATGTAATTGTTTTAGAAATTAACGCGCATGCAGCGAGCTTAAGGGCCCATTCACATGCGAGTATAAATTATTAAAGTTCCTCAACAAGATAAAAGTCAGGGCTTTAAGTGTTCCTTTCAGGGACCCCTGAAGTAAAGGGGCTGCCAAAGTTTGACGAGGGGCGATCATGACACAGAAATCGTGGGTCCCTCCGAACTGAGGTACGCAGCGGACAGGCACCCGCTGGCCACGGCTCCAGGGGTCTCGCTCCAGGGATCAGGCGCCAGAGCTGACCGCACGGTCAACCTCGCCCTGGGCCTTTCCCTCGGAGTCCCCACCCAGAGGCCTGGGCATCTCCCAGAGCGCTCTGCCTGGTCGCCAGGATCCACAGGGGCTGATGGGGTCCGGCAGGTACCTGGTCGTAAGGGGACTTCTCCAGCATCTGCGTGCAGAGATCGGCGCAGAGCTGGAACTTCCTGCGCCTAAAATAGCTCCAGGCCAGGAGCAGCGGTTCCATCTCCGAGCCCATGGCTGCCGAGGGCCGCCAGTGAAGGACCCGGGCTGGACCTCGGGAGGGCGGGGACCGAGGAGCGGGCGGCGTCCAACTCTGCTTGGCAACGCGCGGTGATGGGGGCCTAGTCAGAGAGGAGCCCGCATAGCGCCTGAGAACAGGAAGAAGAAAAACCATCGCGAACTGAGCTCAGTTACGGACTTGCCCATAAGCTAGGGCTTGCCAAAATCTGCAATAAAATCTGTACTTTTAAAGGCTACGTATTTTATTAATTTCGAGAAGGCACCTTGACTAAATTAAAAGGCAGTGGCTTAGACACCTTCGACTGGGGCTGGAGGGGGGGGGGGTCCTCCACCACCCAGGAGAGGCGGTTGCCTGGCAGCCGAACACTCCTCTTACTCTGCTAGTCCCAGAGAAGTCCCGGGAGTTGACCCTCGGACGGGTCAGTGTCGCGTTCTTCCTCCTTCATGTATTTTTACCCCTATCAGTTACCCTTCCGACCAGTTACTTATAAACACCAGCAAACGATGAGCTTTTTTAAATACCACCCTGCCCATTGGAACCCAAAGCACTACCTAAATCCTAAAACTTTCCAATCCGTTTCTCGAAGTCCTCGCCAAGTCTCGAAGTCTGACTTGGAGATCGCTTAGTCCAACCTATTTGTTTTACAGATGAGAAAATGAGGTAGGATGAGAAAAGAAAAATTATTTACCTAGGTCACATGGAGTTAGGTATCTGGGCTGCAGTCTGTGGCTACAGGCTGTTAATACTTACTGTTTGTCAATTTGATGCAGCGTAGGGATTGTGATTATAAATTACTCATTTTTACCAAACGAAATAATTTGTGCAAGAAAAATTAGAAACGAGCCTTTGAAACACCGTCTCCAAGCACTTGCTGTTCGTCAAATGTTTACTTGTGCAGAGTAATTTCTTCAGGCACAGTTCTGACTTCCCTCTAGAGACCTACTGGAGAAAATGAAGCAGAGCAAAACAATGTAGTTCCGCTGAAAGGGTCAGTTTCACAATCAGAGCTAGATCTCAGTTCACAGATCCTTATCTTTTGGTCTCTAGCAACTGGATGCACCTTTAGGTTAATTCGGTTTAAAGTCAAATACTGAAGATAATGTAACTTTAAATGCCAAAAGGTAAATTTTCTTAAATGTCAAATTGGAATTATTCAGGTCATTTAAACTTAACACATAAGAAAAGCAAAAGTATAAAATGAGATATTCTCTCGGTCAACAAGTGTTTGTGTAGGCCCTTCACACAGGAAAGGTCTCCTGCCCCGAGGGTATTTATATACAGGGTGGGGCAAAAGTAGGTTTACAGTTGTTCATATGGAAAATAAAACAATTAATAATAATACAAGAATAAACTGTGTTTTGTGTACTCACAACTGTAAACCTACTTTTTTCCCCACTCTGAATAAAGAGGAGTTAGTGGAAAGAGCATTGAACTTCGGTTCAGACTTACCGTGTTTTCTGGGGCAAATTGCGAATCCATATCGGATGGTGATTAAGAAGTGGGACATGAAACCAGAGTTCCTATATTTGAACCCCTTGTCACAGGAAAGAGGACCAGGCTGAGAGGGGTCTGCCCCTGCAGGGTTTAGAACCTGTGGGTTCTTAACTTGGTGCAGGAAAGAAATCCTTGCTAGTCTGGGTGATTTGGAGAGTATGTGCGTTAAAACTTGGGACAGGGAAACAGAGGCAAGGCTTAGGATAGAAGAAGTAAGATGGCAGCAGCAGGAGTGAGCCGAGGCTGGGCTGCTCACTGAGAAGTTAGGCACAGGAAGGCCCTCGGAGCAAAGGAGAAAGAAAGTAAAATTATGCACCTGGTGTGCTCAAATCTCAACAGAATATTCACCAGCTTCTCAGGTATGTCTTTCAGTTGGCTGATGCATTAAAATGAGAGTATAGTGGGGTTTGGGATAATTTTCTGGTTAGCTTCACCTCTGTCTTGGATTTTTCCAGCTCTCCTTGGGTTTTGTTGTTATTTTTGTTGTATATTTTCCTAAGTTTATCTGTCCTGGGGTTTGACTGGCATTCGTGACATCAACGGGGTCTCTATTATCCATCTCCCTGACTAGGGTGATGTAAGCTACTTGCTCTCTGCTTGGAGGAGGGTAAACCATCTGCTCCTAAGCATCTTTGGTTAGGGATGATAGAGTTGTGATTTATTAGCTTGCTCTTAATTGCTCAGCCATTTAACTATTTTATCTTCATTTCCCTTGTTCCACTCGTTGAGGAATTTTCCTAGCTTCTTATTAACTTTTCTCACCTTGACTCGCCCATGCCCGAAATGTAGGGACCTTGGTCAAGGGGCCCTGTGCCTCGGATATGTGCTTTACCAGTCATGTGATGTGTGTTGGCTATACCCTAAGAACTTTTTGATTGTAGTTTAAAGGACAAGAAAAACAGATAGAACAGATGAAACTCATAAGAAATGTTAAGTATAGGTAGTAAGTAAACAATTAATGTGTACAACATGTTAAACATATCATAGACATTTATGTATTAAACACAGATTAAAAGCATGAAAGAAACAAATGAGAGTGTTACTTGTAGATTGAAAAAGATAAACCTTCAATATTCATAAAGCATGGATCAGGTTTATTTACATCAAATTGACCACCCATTGGTACCAGCCACTGCAGCCCACTTGTCTCATGCTTAAAACATACACTGCTGCTCCAGATTAGGTCTATGGTCTTGTGTCCAATAGAGTAAGCGTGTATTAGCACCACAAACCTGCCATCCCTGAAATTTCCTGCCTGCCCTCCACGCCGTTGCTTGTATCAACACCATCTGCAGGGAAGGAAAATGACGCAAAGAGAGAGGACATGGGAACTTCGAACACCCACAGGTCGCATGGTCCTTCCACTTGCTTGTACTCCATGTCTTTCCTCTTGCTTCTCAATATATGTTTTACATTGATTTCATAAGTGATTTGAGCATCTTAATTGGGTTTATGAGCCTTTCAGTTCCTGGACCTCTGGGATAGCCTGCCAGGTTTGTAGTTGGAGGCCACCCTAGTAGTTCCCCACTGCATATAAAATGGGGATGATGATGATGATGGTGACTATGACAATGATGGCGATGTTAGTTTATGGGATGGTTGTGGAGATCAAATTAATTTCATTCAAACAAGGCATAATTACATTGTCTTTTCAAGGAGAACAGAAACACACTGAGGTAGGAACCAACAGTGTATTCAATCAGGGATCTCCTCAATTTCCTGTCAGACAAGATTTATTTCGTGTCAGAGACGGAGCACTTTGAGGTAATAACAAGGAAATCAGGGGTTGTTCATGTATTTTTTCAGTTTCTTGCAGAGGTGTTTGATAAATATCTGTTGATACTGATATTTACACAAAAATGCTTTTAAATGCTACTATAAGATGCAAGAGATACAGAGTAAATAACGCACAAATAAGTTCAATAGAACCTATCGGGGTAAATGACTGCAGTGCAGGCACAGGACGGGGCGATTCTACCTTTGCACGGGGTGGTGGGCAAAGAGCTGTGCGGTCAGCGGCTCAGGAGTTTCACAACAGCATGAAACCACGTGACCAGGAAAGAGGAAGAGGAAGGAAAAAAGAGGCAAAGGTGAGCTGAGGGCAGATCCCCCAGAGAGGGGAACATCATGCAGCAGAGTTCACTTATTCAGTGAAAAGCCGCCAGAGAAGTTTTACCAGGATAAAAACACCTTGACTGACTATGAGCGAAAGAAGGGAGATCACTTTGGACACTATTGCAAGTGTCAAGGTGCAAAATGCTGGGAGGAATGCAAATGCACAGAAGTGGCTCAAATATGTTAAAGAAATAGGATCAATGGGACTTGGACACAGACTGGATACGTGGAGGGCATTTGACTAAGAAAAGAGAGACAGCTAGGCTAGCTCCCAGGCTTCCAGGTTGTGAGTGTAGGGCTAAGGGGAGCAGTCACCAAGAGCAGAATGAAGGAGAAACAATGAGTTAAGAAAAAAGGAGATGAAATTCAACTGGGGTATAATGATTTTAAGTGTTTTGGGGACAGCCAGATAAAGATGTTCTGATGGTAACAGGACATAGATACATGTCAGAGGCCATTAAAAGAAGCCGGGGGTGGAAATAAAATTTGATATGATTATATATCTTTTTAATGGAGAGGACAAGATTATCGCATGGAGCCCTGGCCTGCAGCTCGGTTGGTTAGAGCATCATTCCAATACACCGAGGTGTAGACTCTGTCCTTGGTCAGAGCGCGTACAAGAAATGACCAGTGAACACATAAATAAGTGGAACAACAAATTGATGTTTCTCTTTCTCTGTCTCTCCGTTCCTCTCTCTCTAAAAGTCAATAAGTAAAATTTTTAAAAAAGATTACCCCATGAAAAGTTTGTTCAGAAAATTGTAGTCAATTCTGAACAGAATAAGAGGTTTGGCTATTGGAAAAGCAGAGCCAAAATTATTATTATTTCCCAATTGTTTTTCCAGGGAATTTTGTCATGTAGGAAAGCTCTTGTTTTTTCAATATTTATTTTGTATTCTGTAATTGATTGGACACTGATTCAGTGATTTGGATTGCTACCTTCATTATATGCTAAACTCCAGCATAGAATGTATATTGTTTTGGGGTTGTGTATTCAGGGCCATGGTTGAAAAGGTCAATATTTATGATGTTTAACACAGTTTTAATTACTGTAACTCTATATACAAATATTCACATTTTTTTTTCAGGCCTTCAAACTCATGTGAGTCCTTATTCACACACACACGCACACACAAACTATTTTATGCTAAAAGGTTAGTCACAATCCACTATTACTGGCTTCAAATGCTTGAACAATAATTTTCCTACCCTGGTTGGAAATATCCCTTAATATTCTGCTACTATTATAGTAAACTCCAATGTGAAAAGCACTATAAAAGTAGTGACTTCCCTGAAAATAAATAAAATGCTTCTCAATTTCTGTACATGCACCGCATTACATTCACCTCAAATTACTGACCATCTGCCAAGATCCATTTTCCTCTTGTGCCTCTCCAGTGAAGTTACCACCTGTTATTCTGGCAAAGGTCATAAGAGAGTAGAAATACAATTATTAAACACTCCCTTTTATTCTAAATTTGCTTGTTTCCATCTGAATTTCATAAGCAATTACACACCCACCTAAGGTGAGCCATCTAGAGTGTTCTTGGAAATATTTATCATCCCTCAGATTCACATTGTATATGACAGCCTGAACGGTTGGAAACCAAGCACATCAGGAGAGGTTGATTACATTCAACTGCTTTTTCCATCATGCTTCTAGTACTCTGAAAATCGGATTCCAAAGTCTGAAAATGAATTAATTTTCAACAACTGAAGTAAGCTTAGAACTCTGTTGGCATACATTTTATTTATGTGACAACCACTTCCGGCTGCATCCTAGCCTCATCTGACTCAAAGTGATATGAAAGAGTGCCTTATTTTCTATCCACTGGTAAGAGGTATGCAGATTCTTTTGAAATCTTTCTTTTTAAGTAAAAAAATTTAGGTAAAATAATGGCATTTATATCGAACCAAAATCTACACATCAAATAGCATAGGAAATCCTGGTATACACATTTAAAATGCAAGATAAAAGTAGTGATTTTTATAATGCAATATACGCTATATTCATACATCCCTGCTTTCTACTCTGATCTGCCAGAAGGACACATACAAGTGAGGAGGGCAATGAGTAAGAAAGTATCTTTGATTTGGCGAGGGTACTGCTCTTAAAAACGTTAAGTTCTGGAATGTTCTAATACCAACACCCAAACTCTCTATCAAGTCCTAAAAGTCCCACGGGTTCTGCCTCTCTGACCATATCTCACCCGCTCTGACTTGGTTATTTCACTCAGGAGACACTGGCCTCCTTTGCTGGTCCTTGGCTGGGCTTAGCAGGGCAGTTTTGTGCCTGCTGTTTGCTGACGGTCACACTCGTCCCCTAGATATCCACCTGCTTCCCTCTGTGACTTCTCCCACTTCATAAAGGTCCCTACTGAAATGTCACTGCATTTTAGAGGTCCTCCTGCCAACCACCCCCTTCTCATTCCCCTACCACATTTTTCTCCCTAGTGCTTACTACAACTTGATATATTTCATAAGTGTGTACGTATACAGGGTCTGGCACAAATAACGCCCCCTATTTATGACAAAATCTTCTATTACAAAGTCATAAGCATGCAATTCTGAGACATAACAATATCACATGCCAACATACCATAAGACACTTTAGGTGAAATGTTCAAATTGCTGTCCATCTCATGCAAGATATTCATGTCCCCTACCGACCACACTCAAGCAGGCGTTACTTTAGTCCCTGTATATTATCTTCTCTCTACCACTAACCCCTGCTCCAGAATGCAAGCACCAACAATAGAGACTTTGCTACATTCCAAATGCCTAAAATAGTGCTTGACACATAGCATGTGCTCAAAAAGTATTTGATGAATACATGGAATAGAGTAGAGAAGCCAGAAGTGGCAGCAGAGATGTGATCATTTAGCATATGTATTTAAAAACAGTGAGGAAAAGATAGTCTTTTAAACAGATTGAAGGGGATAGTTATCTTTCTGCTGCAGAAAAAATTGAGTCAACCTCACCCATATGCAAAAATAAAGACCTCTTAGTTAAAATAAATAACAAAAATAAAAGAAGAAAAGTTAAGAAGCCTGAAGCTTTCTTTAAAAAAAATCTTGGGTTCGTCTTTGCCAAACAAGTATAAAAACCTTAAAATCATCACTGGAAAGACTGACTTATTTGACTACATAACACATTTTAAACTCCTGTAAAGCAAAAGAAACTAGGAATGAAGTTTTTAAAATGCACAAATAATTGCCTTAAAATTGTAAAATAGACAAAACATAAACATATAAGAAGTTTTTCACTTGGCAGATTAAGAAAAATCAGGCCTGGCTGGTGTAGCTCAGTGGATTGAGCGCGGGCTGGGAACCAGAAGGTCCCGGTTCGATTCTCAGTCGGGGCACATGCCTGGGTTGCGGGCCAGGTCCCCAGTGAGGGCCATGTGAGAGGCAACCATACATTGCTCTTTCTCCCTCCCTTCTCCTCTCTCTAAAAAAAAATTAAAAAAAAAAAAGAAAAATCAGAAAGATAAAAATGGTGCTGGCAAGAACATGGGGAAAACAACCTTACCATCCACTGCAGGTTTACTGGGAATTCTGACAACCTTTTTGGAAAGTAATCCGAAGTTTCAAATATAAAAATCATTTGATTCCATGATCTCACTTTTAGAAATTCATTACCTTCAGGAAAGAAACACACTTCTAATATTTATTTAATTTTCATAAGGAACATTTATATATTACTTTTATAATGTTAATTTAAAAATTCAGTATCATTCTCCCACCTTCCACCCATATGCACCCCTATTCTTTTGAATAGCTTCACACATTCTGGGCCCCCTTTGTCCCTTACGGGTTATCTACCTACCAGTTATTTGGCCCAGCTTAAATTACTTCCACTCTCTAAATGTTCACTTATTCCTGCAGAATGTATTTGTCATCCTAAAAGCCAAGTTCTCACACTAGCTCAGAAGGCTCTCTCAGGGCTGTCCAACCTTCCAGCATCTCTGGGCCACACCGGAAGAAGAAGAATTGTCTTGGGCCACACGTTAAATACACAAACACTAACGAAAACTGATGAGCAAAAATTAGGTTTTAAGTAAATTTATGATTTTGTGTTGGGCCGCATTCATAGCCATCCTGGGTCACGGGTTGGACACCCCTGCTACGTGATCCACCCCCTCATCCACTCCATCCCTCTGACCTTGTGTAATGCCACTTTACATTGGCTCATGTACCCAGGTCACACATGCTTCTGTGCCACTCCTTGAACAGATCAAACATAGTCCATCTCAGGGTATTTGCACCCCCTCTTTCCTCTATCAGGAATGCTTGTTCCCCAGACATCCATGTGGATCGCTTCCTCTCTTCCTTCATGTCCCACATCCAGTATTACCTCATTAGAGTGGTCATCCCTGACCACCAGGACTAGCTACATCATTTATTGGGCTCAGAGCAAAATGAAAATACAGAGCCCTTAGTTATTAACAATTTCAAGACATCAGCAACAGAGCATTAAGCCAATCACAGGTGCATGTCACACACCCATGAAGCCATCCTAGCTGAGAATGTCACACCAAAAATACAACTTCACCTGCATATTCCTTATCTCCTTATTTTCTTTTATTTTTCTTTACAGAGATAAATATCTACATGTTTCTTATTTGTTTTCCCCAATACAATGTAAGCTCCATGAAGTAAGGGATTTTTGATTCTTTCTTCACTATCATGTCCCCAAGGACATAGCCAACAGTTGATACATATTTGCTGAGTGACTGAATATTCTGTCATAACATGTTTTAAGTTTTGAAAGAAAAGCATATGAGCCCATATCTGGAAGGCAAAAAATAAGATTAGATGTATAAGTTCATGCCTTTAAAAATGGAAGAAAGTGTTCAGTCAGTAAATTGCTTGCTTTCTAGGAGAAGGTTCAAAGCCGATACGTATTTTGCTGTCACTCTACATTAAGCCACTGACACAAAAAGAAGACAGCTCACTTTCCTTGTGTTAATGTTGTTTTATGTTTCTGTTAATGCATTAAGACACTCCTATAATACTGTTTCCACATCTTTTATAATCTGTCCATACAGTATTTCACAAGGTATGGAGCAATAAGTATTAGAAAACTTAATGACTATTTAAAACTGTATCAGATGATGTCAATATTTTTTTTTCAATATTCAGCAGTATACTTCCTCAGCTATTCTGAAAGGTACATTGTGTTCAAAGGCTAAAAACCCTTCAATTTATGATTTCGTAGCTAAAGGCCATCTCATACTCTCTTCCAACTATAGTAGAATATTTTTTAAAAAGTGAGTTCTGACACTTTTTCTGAAATCTAAACTTAGCCCATTACATTTTTTATTTGTTTGTTATCTTTATTCCAGAAGGTACAACCCATGATTATATGTTACTAATCCAGGCTTTCTTCCCATGGCACAGATTTTCATCTAGGTATATTACCAGTCCCTTTGTGTGACATTGCTTGAAACAAATCTTTACTCTTCGCTTTTGATAATGACAATAACACAGTAATAAGTATTACGTGATACCTCTGTGATGCTGCTCTCCTTTTTAATTTGCCAGTTCATTGGGACTCAACTGAAGGTCATCTAATGTCTATCAAACTGAGGGCAATCGATGCCATTGAATTATTTTAATTATTTGTTCTTTTTCATTCCTGTTTTGATAAGAATCATTAGTCAGCCAAATCATTGCTTCCTTTGAGGATTTTCCACAACTCTTTTCTGAAGTGACCATACTGTTTATGTGCCTTCTTAATTGAATACTTACTTTCTTCATGTATAATGTATAATGTTAACATTGCTTTTCTTACAAATAACTTTTATAATCTGTTTCAACATTATTAAGTTTTCCCCTTTCTCTCTAGTCACCCACTTTAACCTGTGCCCATTCCTTCTAGGCTAATGCTTTAAATCACTGTTCAAATTTTAATTTATTTTTACAATCCTGCTTAGGAAAGAAGACAGAATAACTCAAATAACTCATTGAAGAATGAGTTAAGTGAGACTATTTTTCTTGTAGTCTTCCAGAATCCTGGGGATCTAATAATGTACTGTATGAATAATGTTGGAATATCGGTCAACATAAATTATGAGATATTCAGCCTTGGCTGGTGTGGCTCAGTGGATTGAGTGCCAGTCTGCGAACCAGAAGGTCACTGGTTTGATTCCCAATAGGGAATCAAATAGTGGCACATGCCTGGGTTGAGGGCCAGGTACCCAGTTAGGGGTGTGCAAGAGGCAACCAATTGGTGTATCTCTCGCACATCGATGATTCTTTCCCTCTCTTTCTCCCTCTCTCTAGAAATAAATAAATAAAATATTTAAAAACTAAATTAAGAGATATTCATAATGTTTGCTTTCTATAATCAAATTTTTGTTTCCAGGCCTGAGTATTATCTGATATTTAAACATTAATAGAAAAGAATAAAAAGATCAACAACAAAGATTGATTTGCATGAAAGAATGTGTTTAAAATGCACAAATATTCAAAATGCCTCATTGTGTCCTTTTTAAAAAAATTTCAATATATAGTAGACTAGTTGTTTGTCCTTTAAGCAAAGTCAATTACCCTGAGTGAGATTTTTATTCTAACCATTCATAGAAAGTTCTCTACAGAGTATAATGAACATCATGAACAAACTAAAGATAGTGTTACATGCATTTTTTTATCACCAGAGATGAAAAGAACAATATTTTAAATCAGTAATTTATGATCTTTTATTACCCATCACACATTCCTCATGAACAGCATGCCTAAAAGATTATGTGTACCAAACTGCAATTATTAACTATCAATTTATTTTCCAATGCTTATGAATCAACATCTTATATTAAAATTTATGATTAATTACCCACGGTATACTACTTAATTGGGGGTAATTATAGTGGAGAAATCTGGTAGGCAGTATCTTATAAATAGATATTATTTGCCTCTGGATCTGATGTTCTGCTTTTGGTATTACTGCCAAAAAATGTATAATCTAAATCTAATATTGAGAAAACATCAGACAAACCAACTGAGGAATATTCTACAAAATACATGATCTGGCCTGGCTGGGTAGCTCGGTTAGTTAGAGTGTCATCCCAGTATTTCACGGTTATGGGTTTGATCTCTGGTCAGGCACGTACAAGAAGCAACCAATGAATGCATAAATAAGTGGAACAACAAAGCGATGTTTCTCTCTCTCTCTCTCTCTCTCTCGTTCTCTTCTTCCTCTCTCTCTCTCTAAAATCAATAAATAGAAAAACCGCTTGGGCTTGTGCGGCTCAGTGGATTGCATGCTGGCCTGCAAACCAAAGGGTCACCAGATCAATTCCCGGTCAGGGCACATGCCTGAGTTGCAGACCAGGTACCCAGTTTGGGAGCATGCGAGAAGCAACAGATTGGTGTATCTCTCACACATCGATATTTCTCTTCCTCTCTTTTTTGCTCCCTCCCTTTACCTCTAAAGGTAAATGAATAAAAATTTTTTTAAAAAGTATTAAAAAAATAGAAAAATCTTTAAAAAAAATAAATGTCGGTATTCAAGGAATCAGGAATATGAATAAAAATTAAAATATACAAGAATTGTTTTATCATTTTATTAGTCTGAAATTATTTCAAAGTTAAAATTTAAAAAAATGGAGGAAAACAAAGACTTTATATCAAAATAATATAGCCATGATATCCAAGGTGAGATCCAGCCTAAAACAAATTGATATTTTACCTTGAGCTGGAAAGTATACAATTGCCTTTTTATATTTGAAAGAATACTACTTTCGCATTACAAACGTAAAGATACTGCTTAGAGACAGTGTTTCATTTGTTGACTAAAATATTTCCCCAATATAGTAAAATCTGTGACTTTAAGACGTACAGGGCATTTTACTACTGTCCTGTCTTCTCTGTCGTGGCTTTATCTTCTTTTATCTCTGATTATCTTATCTTCTTTTCCGAGTAGAACTGTACCACCTACAGCTAGACTGTATTGGCCTCTCCAGGAAATGTCCTCCTACATCAAAATCAGCTTAAGAATCTTTCCATAAAACTTTGCACCTACATTTCTTTTTTTGAACAACTATGATAATCTACTTTTATTTCTTATCTTTCCTACATCCACTTTTAAAAAAATATTTTATTTATTTTATTTTTAGAGAGAAGGGAAGGGAGGGGGAAAGAGGGAGAGAAACATTAATGTGTGGTTGCCTCCCACATGGCCCCCACTGGGGACCTGGCCTGAAACCCAGGCACGTGCCCTGACTGGGAATCAAACTGGCAACCCTTGGTTCGCAGGTCCACGCTCAACCCACTGAGCTACACCAGCCAGGGCCCTACATCCACTTTTTAAATGTAATAGGTGTTAATGACCAGCAGAATTCAATAAAGTCTCTTTTGATAAGATCATGTTTACTCTATTAACCCTTTTATAACTTTTTAGGTATGGTATTTAGTTGGATTAAAAATGTGTGTATACCCAGCTGATGTGGCTCAGTAGATTGAGCGCTGGCCTGCAAACCAAAGGGTCACCGGTTCAATTCTCAGTCAGGGCACATGCCTGGGTTTTGGGCCAGGTTCCCTCGTGTGGGGCGTGTGAGAGGCAACCACACATTGATGTTTCTCTCCCTCTCTTTCTCCCTTCCTTCCTCTCTGTCTAAAAATAAATAAAATATTAAAAGAAAAACCTAACTCAAATGTGCACTCATTATAACTTTAAAAAAATGTGTATATATTTATATATTATTCACTTGTTTACCTTTTCCCTTTTTTTTAAAGATTTTGTTTATTTTTAGAGAGAAGGGAAGGAAGGAGAAAGAAGGAGAGAAACATCAATGTGCCTTTGCCTCTCATGCACCCCCAGCTGGGTACCTAGCCAGCAACCCAGGCATGTGCCCTGACTGGGCATCAAACCAGCGACCCCTATGCTTGGCAAGTTGGCACTCAATCCACCGAGCCACACCAGTCAGGGCTAATTTCACTTATTTTTAAAGGTACCTATGTTTTTTTCTTGTTTTCCTTTTTCATACATAAATTCTTCAAAGCACAGACTGAGCTCATTTTCCTTGATTACTCCTCCACAGCACCAAGCCCAGTGATTCACATGTGGGTGCTGAATATATGTTTAGGAATGATTACAGCAGTGGTTCTTAGCCATTTTTCCTCCTATGGCATGCTTCTGAATAGAATTTTTGGTGATAGGCTTAAAGTCATTAGAAACCGGAGAACTTGAAACGAGTCAACAGCCATTACAGAATGCTCGCTATTCCAGCTAATAATAACGTCTCTCAGCACCCGTGCCGGCAGCCACGGTTCCCTCCGAGTACAGTTGTTTCCTGTCCTGAAGGTGTTCAGTTAAAAGTTGATTGAAAAAAATATATATATTGAGACCAAGAGTCCCCAGTACTGAAAACTAAATATGACGGCACCGGAAAAACCAGAATTCTTCACTCATTTACCTCATCTGGGCCCTCAGGACATTTGACTTTGCAAATTCCTGAGAAACGGGAACCAAAAGGCACACACAGGTCCAGCTCCCAGCTTGACCCCAGCTTGGATAAGACTCAGCATATGCATGTGGATGAGGGTTCAGGAGCTGCTAAAACCAGAGATCTGAAAATTCTTAGACATGAAAGGGCATGTGGGACCAAGCCAGAGGTTCTAACACCCCCAGCCTTAGAGACTCCCTCTGATAACAGCCCTGGCAGATGGTCAGCCAATGACACAAACGTCACTCACTCCCAAGGGAAGACTGAAGCTCTAGCTGTTAGCCAAGCCCTACCACTCTGTTACTTCTAGTCGTTGACATTGCTTGTACCCTCTGGAAAACATTAAACAAGTCAGCTCTTAAAAAAAAAGAGTTCACTGAGCAAAAATTTCTCATGTTTTCTTTTATTAGATTGATGTCAAGATACGCTTTTCATCTCTTATTGGTAGCTAGTTGTACGACGACAGCTATACTGAGAATGACGGAACGCTTGGCATCCGACAAGTCCATCCAAACCTTTGCACTTAGTCCAAATTATCGTGGCTCTAGCAGCTTAAGGCCATGTCCCTGGAATGACCTCAGCCCTTAAAATGGCTGCCTGAAAATCAGCTGAATACTGTCAGGAGAATTTACCATTTGTTCAAGCCAAAACCTGGTGTTAAACATATAGGCCCCTGAACTCTCTCTTACAGGAGATGCTTTAGAAAGCTTGCAATTAATCATAAATCCTTCTTCAGCCCTTTGAGATGTAAATCTACCACTCCAGGCCTGTTTCCTCCAGGACTGGAGAGCTGTCTCTTTGAAATGCAAACGTTCAGGGAGATAACATTCTCTCACTCTCAGTCCCTGTGTCTGCATAAATAATTTCCTAAAATTCAATCTGATAATGGCTAAGTGGAGGACTAGCATCTAACTTCAGTTGCTGCTTTGCTTCGACTTGCCCCACTGCCTCCTGTGATAGAGAGAGGAGAGGTTTCTTTCTCCACTGGATAAACTCCAGTGAGCAAATCCAGGTGGCCTGGTCACATGGACCAATGTCCCTGAACACCTGCAGTGACTTTCTCTTAGCACACCAAGCTTACAAAAGGTCTCCAGCCCTTTGTTTCAGGGAAGTTGAGTTTAACTAACTCTGGACCCTCCTTCCCTATTGCAATATAGTATCACTGAATAAAATCTGTCCTCATTTTTTTTTAACTAATGTCCAGCTTAGCCTTTGACAATGCCAAGTTGCATTACCTGCTTAACTCAATATTCTCAGTTGCTGCAGAAACAAATTTTATATGCTGATCACAATTTGGTAGCATTTTTACAGAGGAAAAAGCACATGACTGCTGAACGTTGGATCTGTGTTAGGAGACATAGCCTCGCAGGTCTTCCCTGTGTCTGCATGTCTGGTTTGCAGAGGACTGGACTGCCTTTTTTCCTACCTTTCCTAGGATGTTTGTGTAGTGAACAACCTTGGAAGATAAAGGGAGGTTTGTTTATTGTCCAGTGTAATAAAGAGGATGTCTCCCTTCAGGGCCTTCAGGTCCGGCTTCCTGCCCATTATAAAAGATTTGGGTTCCCTGACCTTAGTTGAGATTCCTCTCAGTAATGGAGCTCACTGTGTGTGGTTACTATCTGGCCCTCTTTGCATTACCCTGTGGGAATCGGGGCTCAGGGAGCCAGTGGCTCAGAGATCACAGAAGAAGCTATTGTAGATGATGCAACCGGGAAATGTGGACATTAATTCCAACTCCCAGTACTAGCCAATGGGAATGAGGAGACGGGGTGGTGGGGAGTGAAGGAGGAGTGCTTCGTAAACAAATTCCCTGCCTTCTTCCTTTCTTCTTCCATGAACTACGCTAAGGCATAAGTTATCCTTGCAGCCCATATAGGGAAATCTCTTCTTGGGGTATTGCTTCCTACTATGCCTATCTAGATGAGAAGCCCCATTTCTCTAGTTTCCGTTTTTAAAAAAGACCACCTAACATTTCATGAGTTTAGAAACTTTAAGATTTGAGAGGTTTTGAAGACGGTTGCATGCCAAAATTGCAGCTTTGCCATCTTTCTGACTTAATTCCTCCCTCATCTTCCTGGAGCAACAAATTCTTTCTCAGTCTGCAGGCAGAACAGTTCTGTCTACATTTGGCTCCTCTGGGATCTTATTTTCTGTGCCAAGCACCTACTTGGACATTTCCCCTCTCAAACAAATCTAATTGCCTTCCCATGAGGAATTCTGACAAATAAAATCTTCTTATCTCATTATATGATTATTTCTTAAAGAACTCAGAAACATGCCAATAAAAGTATAAAATTATCCATATTACAAAACTGTTAACATTGGCAGTTTTTGCCCCAGTCTTTATATGTTTCATAAGTAGGCTCATTCTGTACATAGATTTTATACTGACTTTTAAAAAATGTTTTATATTCTCTTATGGGAAAATTCCAATGAATTTTCCCATAAGAGAATATAAATGAGCCAAAATTTATTCAAAACCTAATTTTCAATGGTTTTATGATATTTTTCATGTGGGCTGATGTCAGTTTAAAGTTTTCCCTATGGTTGAACAATTTGGTTTCCTTTTTATTTTTATTGTCCTCAATTATGCCATAAAAAATATTTTGGTACATAAATCTTGATCTGGCCCTGGCTGGTGTGGTTCAGTGGATTGAGTGTCACCCTGCGAACCAAGGGGTCACGGGTTCGATTCCCAGTCTAGGGCACATGCCTGGGTTGCAGGCCAGGTCCCCAGCTAGGGGCCCGCAAGAGACAACCCCACATTGATGTTTTTCTCCCTCTCTTTCTCTCTCCCTTCTAAAAATAAATAAATAAAATCTTTTTAAAAATCTTGATCTGCATTTTTAATTATTACATTATAACAGGTAATTAGATGAGAAATTAGTGAGTCAGAGGATGATATTTCAAGGCTCAAGATGTCTAGTGCTAAATTGTATCTAGAAGTTTCTTGAAAAGGGGACAGTATGATCAGACACATGATTGCAAAATCTATGGAAAAGATAACTAGAACTTGAACTACAGCAATCAGGATTGTGAGGGTGTGAGTGTAGAGAGGTAGGTAGAGTTTAGGAGTATTTCTAAAATGGTCAAAAGGAGTTAGTAACTGGATATTGGGAGGTGAGAAATGGTAAGGAACCAAAGACAATTGCCTAGCTTTCCTACCTGCCTCATGGGGGGAAATTAGTTAATACAGAAACAGAAGATAGTAAAGTATATAGAAGATTAGTTGGTTTGCAATTTCTTTGTCTGGCTTGCCTGCATCTGGGCTAGCTTTAGAATTTTTTTTAGAGAAGGGTCTTCGGATGGCAATGTGGTTAGAAGTCTTGTCTTAAAGCTGCATTTATTTAGCAGACACCTGTTTTTTAAATTTAGATTTTATGCATATTTGGTTATATGAATCGAGGTCGGAGAAGGATAAATGATCACAATCAGCCCTGGGCAGGCACTCTGGCATGCATTCCTTCTTATTCTTCTATTCCCACTTCAGTTTTCCTTAGGAGGTTCACCCCTCTTCCACTACCCCTTTCTGTGGTCTTAGTGCTCCTAATTGAAGTCAGCAAATCAGAGCCAATGGGGCTGAAGTCTAGGAGTTCCCAGGGGTTGGCAGTTGATTTACTGGTCTGGCAAAAGAGTCAACCCAAAGGAAAGTCGAAGCGAATTAATCCTAACGACCTCATTCTGATGGCATCACTTAAGCCCTAGGATCCACATGCATTGATGGCAGTTCTAGGACTTTCGGTTCCATGAGGCAGTAAAATTTCTTTTTTATCTTAAGCCATTTGAGCGAGCCTCTGTCACATACAACTGAAGAAGTCCTGGCTGATACAGTACAGAAAAAGTCTCAACTTCTCAGAAGTCTCAGCTATTCGAGGTAGAACTGAGAGGAATCCTATTATAACTATACAAGTATTCTCTTTTATACTGAATGACTGACAAAGGTGTATGGAGCACCTACTGAGGTGCCGGGCATTGTGTTAGGCTTTGTACACAAAACAGATTAATTAAAGCTGTGGTTACAAAAATAGTTTCATGGAGAGCTTAATAAAATATCACTACAATCCTAAATTGGCCAAATTAGCTAGCTAGAATAGTGTAAATTTTGGCTTTTAGGTTTTATGTACTTTGCCTTATTTCTCTTTTCTAGATATAAGGGTAGCTAAAATCAGTAGCCAGTAGATAATTTGTTTTAATTTCAGAGATATTTCAAGCGTCTGGAATAGAAAACTCCATACTAGGAACTCAAGTTTCATGATATAGATTACCAAAGGGTATTGTAGCTTATACGTAAAATATGTAACAAGTGTCCTCTCTCCGATGTGTAGAATTTGGGGGTCTTCCTCCTGCATCCTCATTTTCATTACTTTCAAAGGGTACAGATGGGGGAGTCTCACTTAACAATAAAAACTTGATTAAGCATTCTGATGTGACATTAGTAATAGATTGCATAAAGTTGTAGGAGTAAGAAGTAATCAGGTTTTTTTTTTCCTCTAATATTCATGAATGTCTCATTTCTCAGCCACTTTTGTGCCTCAGCTGTCTCTTTTGGTCTTGGGTTGTCAGTTGCGGATGGTTTAATTAAGAATGTTTTTGCTTCACATTCCACCCTTGGGTCATTAAAAATCATAATGGAAAATATGATCGTGGAAAAATATTTAAATGTTATTAATATGACAACTTAAATGTGTATCAAGGGATTCAGAACACATTGTGTTGAAAAATCTAAAACAACAGAAAAAAGTATTCACCATCCTATAGCTCATAAAAATTACACGTACCAGTAATCAACCAGCAATCACCACAAATGTATAGCAACAAAATACTCGTGCTTTTCTAAGGTCACTGCTTAAATTCAAATTATTCTTTTTCTCACCAGGGGTTTTTAAGGAACTCACTAGTGAGTTGGCAAACATATTCTTACTAAAAAACAAATACAGGTGACAAATACCAGGGTACCGTGGTCTTCTGGATGTAGAGCCACTTCTCAGGCCTGAATTTATTCTCTTTCCACCAGAAACCCAATCTGCATTCCTCTCTTCTTTCTGCTAAGATTCTTGTTACCCCTAGCGGAAAACAAGCTGTAGAGTTGGGCATATTTCCCTCACTCTTGCTCACTTACCCTCTTCTAATTCTTGGCTGCTTCTGAAAATTAGGACAAGGACCCTTTTCATTACAAGAGTTTTATGACTAATCACTCTGAGAATTGCAAAAATAATAAACTTGAGGACATCTGAAAGCTTGGGAATTTTATGAAGTCCTTACAGATTTTTCAGCATCATAGTTCCTCACTACCCTGTTAGATGAAAACAGTGAACTCCAGTGAATTGGATTTCTATTTTCAGCCTTCGTAACAGAGTTCACCAAATCTCACTTCTTTTGAGTTTGCTTTTCATGACATTTATGCAAATTCCTTCCTCTGATATGGCCCTTCTTCCCTCCATGTATACTGTAAGTCAACCAAAACTGAAAAGGTATCTTCTTGTCTGAGATAGGTAATTTGCATGCAAGTAGAGAAGGTGCAACATCCATTCCAAGGTACAGATACCATATACGAATCATCACTTTTGAGCAGTCACCTTTTCTTAAAAGGATGCTAGTTTATTCTAGCTTTTGTCAGATTTCCAAGTTTTAGTATTTCTCAGGGAAACCACAACAGTGATTTTTAGATACAGAGGATTCATGTTAGTAGTAAGAATTTCTTGTTGTAAACCTTGTGGCTATCATCCTGCACTTAAACCCTCTTAAAGCGTAGATTTCAAATTATTTTTTGCAGGCACTGGTTAATCTTGGCCATACTTCTATGAGAACGGGGCACCTAGGAAACTGAGTAGCAGAGGAATTGACACAGTCAGGAATCCAATGCATTCTGCAGGATCAAAATATTCAAGCCATTACTAAAATGCAGGAAGTATCAATATATTTATTGGCATTCAAAATACTTTTTTAAAATTCAGGTACCATGGCTATTTATTAATAAACCAGATTTGGCATGCCATTTTAGGGTCTAAATTCCTTTAGTTTTGAAGGTCACCTGCATAAATGAGAAAACGTACAGCTAGGAAATCAGGTGTTATTTCCACTCAATGTCTGGTGTAGCGAGCACTATGAAACAGCAAGAAACACACACGGTATCAGAAAAAAAAAAAAAGGTTAGCACCCTGGTGTTGATTCTCCCAGGCATGACTGTAGTCCTGGCCCGGTACCGAGACCTTGCGAGACTAGCAGGCGCTTCCTCGGCGAGGACTCCCGGGGCCGTGGGTCGCTGAGGGTCGGCCCGCGACCCGGGTGTCTTGAGGGCTCAGCTCCCCGCGCGCGGGAGGGTCGCGGTCAGGACGCCGCGTTAGCCCATCAAGGCCGCAGGTGGCGGGGCTAGACGTTGCAGGAGCGCGACGGCGCAGGAGCGGCGACCCGGCGAGGGCCCCCGGGATCACGCCGCGTTCTCACGGCCCCGCGCTGGAAGCGGAGGGGCGGGACGAGCGCGCGCCGGCGCCGGCGAACGGGCGGGGCGGCGCTAGGCAGCTTTTCTCGGCCCCGGGGCGCGCGGCGCGGGCTCGCGGGGTAGTAGGACGGGGCCGCGGCGCCGGGCGGACGCCGCAGGTGGCTCGGGCTGGGAGCCGGGTGCGCGGGCGGCCGCTGGGGAGTGGAGGCGGGAGGCGGGCCCTCGCTAACCCCGCTCACCGCCTTGGCGCAGGGGCTGAGACGGAACGAGGCGGGCGCAGGGCGCGCGGCACCCACTTGACGGCTGGCGGCGCCCGCTGCTCTCAGCATGTTTCGCGAGGCGAAGGTTTTCCTCCCGCCCGTGGGCTGAGGCTTCGGCGGCCAGAAGAAGCGACATGCACCTGCCAGGCGCGATTTAGAGGACGCGGCAGGCGGCAAGTCCCGGCCGCCAGCCGGAGGGCTTTCTTCGCCCGACCGCCGCCGCTTGCCGCCGCCGCCGCCGCGGGCGCGAGCCAGAGCGGCGGGGTGGGCGCCCCGTCATGGCGGCCCGGAGCGCCCCGAGCTGCCACCTGCGGCTCGAGTGGGTGTACGGCTACCGGGGCCACCAGTGCCGCAACAACCTCTACTACACGGCGGCCAAGGAGATCGTGTACTTCGTGGCGGGCGTCGGCGTGGTGTACAGCCCGCGGGAACACCGGCAGAAGTTCTACCGGGGCCACAGCGACGACATCATCAGGTACTGGGGGGCGGGGGCGGCGGCGGTCACCGCCGCGCACAGTTCTCGCAGTTTGCACTTGCCCGACCTTCTGGGTGCAGTGACCGCGTCCTGCAGGAAGCATCGCTCCGGAAAGAGCCCCGCAAGTGTCTTGTCCGGAACTCACCCTGTTCACCGCAACAAACGCCTTTCCCCATCTTTGGGTTCTAGAGTCTCCCTAGGGGCAGAGCGGTGACACCAAGTCCGCGACTGGCGTTCGGTTTTCCGTCTTTGAACCCTTCTTCCTCCAACAAGTTTATGATACCGCAGAAAGGTTATTCGGGTAGCAATGCACTCTAAATCCCGCCCGAGATTTCCCACTAAACGAATTCGTAGAGCGCCAGGGGGTTCCTTTACCTAGTGAACTGATCAAAACCAAGTACCGCCCGCTGTAGGCTGGTCCTGGGGAGCGCGCCCAGGTGGCATCGTGGAGGGCACTCACCTCTTGGCCATAATATTTAGTTCAGGTTTCATCGCCTGCAGTTATCAACAGATAGAAAAGAAGCCCCGGCAACCTTCAGGCAATTCATTGGACATTAACATTTGCACGCCTAAAGGCAGTTTGGTTTCACCCGAAAGAAGCTGTTAAAAGCAATTCTACCGTTTTCCAAGTCCCCTCGTTTCCTCTTTAAAGTACTCCTAAATAAGTTTACTTTTGTATTGTTTTGCTTAAATCGCATTTTTTTCCCATTTTATATAATTCTCCTTAGGGCTGTATCCTAAAGTTGGTCCTAGTGCTCGTTGACATCTCTGTAGTGAATGGTGTCTTTGAAATGTAATTTTTAGTCAGTGTTCCAGCAGAACTTTTGTGGCGAATAAAGTTAAAAGCTGCAGAAATTATTCTAGGCCAGGGATTTTCAACCGGTGTGCCACAAGAATTTTTGAAACATGCAGTACCTGAGTATTTAGTCAAGGACACTGACCTCTTTTCCCTTAGATCGTCAAATGCAAAAATAACAACAGCCAACACAACAATAGCCTTCTTGTGTGAGTGAATCAAAATTATACCTTTTTTTTTTGTCGGATTGGCAAAAAATGTATAGTTTAGTGTGCCATGGGATGAAAAAGGTTGAAAATCGCTGTTCTGTGCCATTGATTACTGCTTCCTGCACAGCGCACTTGTCCTTGACAGAAGCAGCAGATATTCAAAATATTTCGATAATGTGTTTGTGTGCTGCCTCTGGATTTTTAACAGAAATTCTGTGATTGGATTTGGTTACTCCATTTTATTTCCTTATTTATGTTTCACAGGATTTAAATTGGACATTTCAAATTCAGTATTAGAGTTTGGTGTCTCATAGGGGAGAAGCCTAACTTCCCTAAATAACAAAGTTGCTTCCTTTTTTAATATTGTGTGTTTGTACATCCATGATCTGAAAGGGGGAAAAGGAGGCCTAGGACACCCACGAGGTCAAGGTCGGGTGAGATGGAGTAAAGATAAGCTGAGTGAGAATTTAGATTATAGAATAGGGAGTCAGGTTGTTTTGGGTTCATTTGTTTGTTATTAACCCCAAAAGTACACTTGACCCCAATTCTCTTGTCTTTTTCACTAATCCTTCCCAGTTTCTTTACTGCCCGTGTGTTATAACGTTAGGTTGCCCACTGTGCAGGGGGCAGGAGCTGTACCTGGTTAAAGCAGCCCTCCTCTACTCGGTCTGTTAGGTGGGGGAGGTGTAAAGGATTTTGAGGTCTTCTCAGAGTGTATTTCTGTTGTTTCTACTCCTTGGTATTTGAGAGCAGTTTGGTATGAGGGCCTTTTAAATCTAGATATGATTTATTTGATGGTGTAAGCTATGCTTTTGTTCTTCCAGCAGTAATTAGAAGCTATGTCACTTGTCACACTGCGTGAATTTTTATAATTGTGTGTCAGTAAACACTAAGGAAGGTAATGCTTTTGCCTTCCTTTGATATATATAGTTGCACAACCTGTACCTTGTCTCAAAATATTACAAAATGGCAAATTACTCTGATTTTTGCCATAATTGGACACATGCTATGATTTTATACAAAGGATTTATCCTTGAACAATTTATGGTAATAAAAAAGTTTCCTGAAAATTTGCAATGAAATAGTAAAATCTGAATCATATGGCATCTTGAAATTGGTGGCACAAATTTAATACATCTGGTATTGCTATTAATGGTACCATGTGACTTACCATTTCGTCCATGTTGCTTGTTCTTTTTACGGTGTATCTCTATTCTTCTCTAGTAATTTAGCCTTTAGTTGTATTTATGTCAGTACTGATTTATATAGAAATCAGTTTTACCGTCAGAAATAATACAGGACTTTTATTGACACTTTTTCTTGTTTTTACCGGGTGGGGTGGGGGAGTAGATTTACAGTTGTTCATGTGGAAAATAGGACAAGAATTAAATCTGTTTCGTGCACCCACAACTGTAAACCTACTTTTGTGCCACCCTGTATTCCGTTGCAAGTTGTAATGATGAAATTCTCTAATTTTTCAGTGTTTATTACAGTTTTAAGACTAAGTTATAAAATATGCTAGACTACTACTGATTTTAGTATAAGATGCACATTTATAGCTTGGTCTATATTTTGAAACTTTTGCCAGTTCTTTTCCCAAAGGATGTGATAGCTTTTTAAAAAAAATATATTTTATTGATTATGCTATTACAGTTGTCCCATTTCCCCCCTTTTCTTCCCCTCCACCACCCCCCATTCCCTGCCCTTTAGTTCTTGTCCATTGGTCATACACGTAAGTTCTTTGGCTTCTACATTTCCTATACTATTCTTAACCTCCCCCTGTCTGTTTTCTACCTACCATTTATGCTACTTATTCTCTGCACCTTTTCCCCCTCTCTCCCCCACCACTCCCCTGTTGATATCCCTCCATGTCTTATATAAATCCCTTTAACATTTCATATAATAAAGGCCGGGCGATGATGAACTCCTTGAACTTGACCTTATCTGAGAAGCACTTTATCTGCCCTTCCATTCTAAATGATAGCTTTGCTGGATAGAGTAATCTCGGATGTAGGTCCTTGCCTTTCATGACTTGGTATACTTCTCTCCAGCCCCTTCTTGCCTGCAAGGTCTCTTTTGAGAAATCAGCTGACAGTCTTATAGGAATTCCTTTGTAGGTAACTGTCTCCTTTTCTCTTGCTGCTTCTAAGATTCTCTCCTTATTTTTAATCTTGGGTAATGTAATTATGATGTGCCTTGGTGTGTTCCTCTTTGGGTCCAACTTCTTTGGGACTCAGAGCTTCCTGGACTTCCTGAAAATCTATTTCCTTCACCAGCTTGGGGAAATTCTCCTTCATTATTTGTTCCAATAAGTTTTCAATCCCTTGGTCTTCCTCTTCTCCTTCTGGCATACCTATGACTCGGATGTTGGGGCGTTTAAAAATGTCCTGGAGGTTCCTAAGCCTCTCCTCAGTTTTTTGAATTCTTGTTTTTTCATTCTTTTCTGGTTGAATGTTTTTTTTCTTCCTTCTGGTCCACTCCGTTGATTAGAGTCCCAGTTTTCTTCTCATCCCTATTGGTTCCCTGCACATTTCCTTTTGCACATCCTTCATTTGTTCAACTAATTGCTACCAGATTTCAACCAGTCCTGTGAGCTTACTGATTACTAGTGTTCTGAACTGTGCATCTGATAGGTTGGCTATCCCTTCGTCACTTAGTTGTATTTTTTCTGGAGCTTTGATCTGTTCTTTCATTTGGGCCATTTTTTCCTCTCTGCACACCTGTTACTTAAAGGGGCGGAGCCTTAGGTGTTCACCTGGGTGGGGCAACCCACCTCGTTGTGTTGTGACACTGCCTGTGGGGGTGAGGCCTGAGCGAACAATGGTGCTTGCTCCACTCTCTGCACTTCCGTCACTGCCCACAAGCAAGTTAGGCCCTTCTTTGCTGGCTCTGGGGTGGGCCCTACACAGTTCCAGGTCCCTGTGGGTTTCTCCAATGAACTCTCCTGTGAGGCTGGAGTTCCTCCTGCTGCTGCCTCAACCCCCACAGGTGTTTTCAATCGGTGGTTTGAGGCTTTATTTCCCGGTGATGGTGGGTTGCAAGGTCTGCTCTGCTCCCCGGCTTTTTCTCCCGGTTTATCTGGGCGCGAATGAGGGACCGCTCGGTCCCCCAGTCTCGGCCCCACTGGGTCCAGGTGGGCCAGCTGTGGGTTTTGCTGAGTGCACAGGCTGTATTTCGGCCAGGCACACCCGCTGCGTGTCCCTCCGGGCAGCTGCAGCATTGCTGGTACTGCTCCACAAACCTTGGTCCCACTGCGAGCTCTCTGCCTGGCTCTGCCCCGCTTACTGGTCTGGATGAACGTGTCTTCTTTAACTCCCTGGTTGTTGGACTTCCACTCAGTTCGATTTTCTGTCAGTTCTGGCTGTTTTTGTTTTTTAAATTGCTGTTTTTCCTCTTTTGGTTGTGCAAGGAGACACGGTATGGCTTACCTACGTCCTCCATCTTGGCCAGAAGTCAGGATGTGATAGCTTTTAAAATTTATTTATTTTTTAGATACTGCCCATCAACACATTTTTGACAAGTTTGTTCTTTTTTTTCCCCCCTAGATTTGGTTTATTTTCAGAGAGAGGGCAAGGGAGGGAGAAAGAAAGGGATGAAAACCTCTATGAGGAAGACCTGTAGGAGAGAAAGAAACATCCATTGGTGGCCCCTTGCACACTCCCAACTGAAGACTTGGCCTGCAACTGAGTCATGTGCCCTGATGGTGAATTTAACTAGTGACTTTTCAACTCTCAAACTGATGCTCAATCCACTGAGCCACACCAGTGAAGGCAGGAAAGTTTGTTCTTGAAGTAGGGCTTATTATTGATCGTTTTGAAATCATTTATCACCAGTCAAGACCACTGATAGAATGTGGTTGGTTTTCTTAGGTGAGTGAACCTCCACATTGAACTGCCTGAGCCCATTGTTTATGTATTTATTATGTACATATGGAATTTGAAGTTGTTTTTTCTAAACATGGTGTAAAGTATCTCACAAGTGGTGATGAACTTAATGTTATAACGCATATGAAATACTTTGTAAAGTAAACTATATTATATGGTTGCAGGTTAGAATAGTATTCATTGCTTCTACTGGGTTGTCCAAAAATTTGTTTTTTTCAATAAGCTAGCTCTAGTAGCACTCAGTTGTCTTTAATTTCATTCAAAACAATTCTGTCAGATTGTATTGTAACAGCTGTCATGTCAGCATGCATTTAAAAAAACTTATCAAAACTGGTGAATTTTTGTGTAGCCATTTTAATATTGAAGACGGAAGGAGATATGCAACATTTTTGGCCTGTTATGCTTTATTATTTCAAGAAAGGTACAAATGCAACTGAAATGCAGAAAAAGATTTGTGCAGTGTGTGGAGAAGATGCTGCGACTGATCAAACATGTTAAAAGCGGTTTGCGGCCCTGGCTGGTGTAGCTCAGTGGACTGAGCGCGGGCTGGGAACCAAGCAGTCCCGGTTCGATTCCCAGTCAGGGCACATGCCTGGGTTGCGAGCCAGGTCCCCGTGAGGGCCATGTGAGAGGCAACCATACATTGCTGTTTCTCTCCCTCTCTTTCTCCCTCCTTCCCCTCTCTAAAAAAAAAAAAAAAAAAAAAAAAAAAGTGGTTTGCGAAGTTTCGTGCTGAAGATTTCTCACTGGACGATGCTCCATGGTGGGGCAGATCAGTTGAATTGATAGCAATCAATTTGAGATGTTAATTGAGAGCAATCAACATTCTACCACGCCACGTGGGAGACAGCTGACATACTCAAAATATCCAAATCAATAAAGTTATTGGTGAAAATTAAAAATATCTTTAATTTTACAGAAAAAAACCATATAGACTTTTTGGCCAACACAATAGATATGACTTTTTCATTTTAGACAAAATGAAAGGGGTAGCTCTTTTCTTCAGTTGTGGTAGATGATATTCTTAAGAAAGAAAACTGATGTGTCTATATAGTATATATTTACATATACTATATGAGAGGGGACCCAAAAGGACACCAGAATCATCTTCTGGAGGATGGACCACTTGCAGTACAGGCCCCCCCAGCTAGGTGCGCATCCTAGGAACCCATCTGTGTCAGTGCACCCGCTGGCGTCGGGAGGCTGTGTTTGGCCGCAGTGAAATTTCTTTTGAAGACTTTCAGCTCGTTTGCTCATTTCACGATGGGCGATTTGCAAGCACACCTGTCCATACTGCGCTGAGTGCTCAGCAGTTTTTGACCCAAAAGGGCCTGAACCCTGCACCCCACCCTCCCTATTCACCTGGTCTCACCCTGAGTGATGTTTCCCCCCTCGGATGAAAAAAGTCCTTGAAGGGAAATGTTGTGCTGATGTGGAAGAGGCGAAACAAAAACAGCAGAAAGCACTAAAAGGCATCAAAACCTACAAGTTTAAAAACTCTTTTGAGCACTGGAAAAAAACATCTTGATGGGTGTATCGCATCAAATGGAGAGTACTTTGAAGGCGACTGAAGTTTAAACATGTAAGAATGCACAATTTTTTATAAATAAATTCCGGTTTTTTTGGTCCCTCCTTGTATATATAATACGTATATACATACTATGTACATAATTTATATATAAATATAAGATTTACGTTGTTGATCTCCCCACAGTAGATACAAGTTCCACGATGATTGGGAATTTCATGCATGGTTCACAGCTGCATCTCTAGTGCTAAGAATAGTCCCTGGCCAATAGTAGGTCATCAATAAGTATTTGATGAAAGAAGAAGTGCACCAAGAAATGCCTATTTCTACACTAACATGTGTCCCAGGCACCACTTAAAAAAGCATATTAAGGAGGTGGAGTGACCACCTATGGCATATGATAATAAAAAATCAAAAGAGATGAGAACAGAGAATTGACCGCTGGCTATGGCAGGTGTGGAGGTCATCAGTGAACTTGACAAGAGCCATCATGGTGAACTAGAGTAGAGACACGACCAGGGAAAAAAGCTAAAGATCGCACAGACAACTCTTTCAGTTATTCTCTCTGAACAAGAGGCCACTGCAGGTGATGCTACAGCTTCCCAGGATGCTATACCTTCACTCGTTTATTCTGATGACTGTTTCTCTCTGTTTTTCTTAAAGACCCAGATGAGGTATTGTATTCAGTAGGGAACATCGTTGTGAGCTGTTGTGTCTCCATGTTGTACCATGTCACAGGTGCACTAGTGCTGTCGCTAGTACACATAGTATTTTGACTGATTCTTTACTTGACCAATTGTGTCTTTAAACTCTGAATACTTTAAGGCAGGGGTCCTTGCACAAAGCAGATGCTCAATAGGTATTTCTTTGATGAGTGGAAAGGCCTTGAAAGGACAGTAAGTTCCTAAAAGCTTCTAAGAATTTGTTATTTCATATTATTCTTAATTACTGTGCAAAGTATTATTTTATTATCTATTTAACATGAAACAATAATAAAGGAAAATAGTTATTACAGTACAAATCTAAATATTTGTCTTTTCCATAATTAAATAATAAATATACATTTAATGTACATTTATGACAGTGTGAACTGTTCTAGGTAATTCTTACCTTTCCCTGAAAACATCTGTTAATTTTATCCCTCAAACTATGCAGTATTTCAAAAACAAATAATGATAAATATTTTTATATGCAGACACAAAATGAAATCTCATGGAATAGAATTATATAGTCTGAAAGTTAAGCTCACCTAATTCTAGTTACTTAAACATGGGGATATTTTACTAAACCTGCATATATTCTCTTACGTTTTGAAGTACTGCTCCTAGATATTAAACAATGCTTAAGAAAATTCTGGTATTAGGTTAGAGGGGAGGGTTCGTACACATTTCTCAAGCTGCTTATGTTAAGAGGAATTCCAGGAATGCATGTTTGAGAATGCAGATTGGCAGTGTGCTTCCCAAATAGAATCATCTGGGGCGTTTTTTAAAAAATAGATTTCTCGGCTCTAGCCATAGAAGATTCTGACTTAGTGAAGCTGAGGAAATGCCTAGTATTGGCAAAAAAAAAACAAAACTCCTTAAATGATTCTGATTATCAGCCAGGTTTGGGAAATATTGACCATGTATCTGGAAACATTAAGGAGATAAGTAGGTTTACACTAATTCCTGCCTGACCCGAAGAAGTTGCTACCCTGAACCCATAGAAACACAAAATATATTGACCCACCATGGAAACACACATTCTGAATTGCTTTTCCAGCTAGAATTTTGACTTGTGTTGAATAAATGAAGTTCCTACACCATAAATACAGAGCTGTTAAAAACCACTCTTTACCAGGTTATGGTGAGACTTGATCAATTTTCTTAAGACCACCTACCTGCCACAATTGAAGAAAAGAGCCCTTGCACCATATATAATTAAGGGCTAAGAAAAAAGGCAGCAGAGTGAGGTAGCGGCCGTTGGGCAGAGCTCAGATAGGTATTTGGCTAGGGAAGCCAGGAAGGCCGCGCCGTACAGTATAAAGGCAACACTTTAGTAGAGACTTGGGGTGAGGGAGTGTGCGGTGTGGGTACCTGAGGCAAGGAGACTGCAGGCGAAGGGGCTGTGAAGTGCAGCAGCCCTAGAGTGGAATGCCTAGTGTGCTTGAGGAGTTGAAAGTCGCTGTGGTTGGAGAGTAGTGAGTTGGGGTGGCAGTAGTAAGAAGTGAGATCTGACGAAGTCATGGTGTGGGGGCAAAGTGGGCTCTTGAGAGGATTTTAGTCTCCCTATCTACCTGAGATTGGAAGTTATTAGAACAATTCAATCGAATTAGCGATGTAATTTGACTTAATGTTTTACCGAGGTCACTCTGGCTCCTGTACTGAGAACAAACTAAGGGAGGGGGCGGGGTGGAAGCCGAGACCCTTTAGGAGACTGTTGCGGTGACCCAGTCAAGACGTATTGGTGGCTTGGACCAGAGTGGCAACAGTGGGGGTCGTGAGAAAGGCTCAGGTATATTTTGAAGGTAGAGGTGGCATTATTTACTGGTGGGTAACATATAAATTAGGCCAGAAAAGAAAGGTCCGTGATCATCACAGTTTTTGGCCAAAACAACGGAAAGAATGGAGTTGCCAGTGCCGACTTGGGAAAGACTGTAGGAAGAGCAAGTTTCCTGTGTGGGCGAGAGGTGAGATCCTGAGCTCTGTTTTAGAAGTGCTCTGTCTGAGGTGCTAGTGGGCAACCAAGTGGGTTGTAAATTAAGCAGTTGAAGTAAGTGTCCGTAATTCAGGGAAGCAGTCTGAGCCGGTATAAGTTTGGGTGTTACCAGTATAGAGAGTTTTTAAAGCCGCAAATCTGGATGATATTACTGAGGCAGTGTAGATAAAGGATCTAAAAAATGCGTTGCTGTGGCGCCTTAGCATTTGAACGTGGAGGAGATGAAAAGGAACGGACAGGATGTGGCCAGAGGAGCAGGAGGAGAAAAAACAAGAGTGTGGGGTCCTGGAAGTTAGTGAGAAGAGTATTTCAGGGAGGAGGAAGTGATCAGCTGTACTGAGTAAAGTGAGGAGTGTTTCATCTTAGTGGAGATGTTAGCTGTTTTGCAGTAATTATATGTACTGTAATCACAAGACACTCCAGGAGACTGTATGCTCAGGTGATCGGGTGAAGAGGGGGAGCAGAAAGATGTCTTCAAAAGGAGTCATGTTATTATTTGTATACAAAACTGACCTAATTTAAGATTTGTCCCAGCAGCTTCTAGTTTGCTTGGTTATTTAAAAAATTACACATGGCTGGCAGCTCTAGAGCCTTGCTACATAAGTGTATGGTCCTCAGACTGTCACCTGGCAGCTCCTTAGAAATGCAGCTCTCCAACCCCACCCAGACCTGCCAGATTAGACTCTGAATTTTAACTTTCTCAGGTGATTTTTAAACACATTAAAGTTTGAAAAGCACACTCCATCTAGATCACTGCTTTTCAAAGTGTGATCCTTTAACCAGCAAATTAGCATCACCTGGAAACTTGTTAGAAATGCAAATTCTCGAGTTCACCCTAGATTTAATCAGAAATTCTGGGTATGGGACCCAATAATCAGTAATGTTAATCACCTCCAGGTGATAATGATATAAAGTTTGAAAACCACTGCCCGAGATTTCTGATTCTCAACCCTGGCTGCATATTACAGTTACTTGGAGAGTTAAAAACAAAGCAAACCTAATAAAACCACCAATGGCTGAGTCTCATCCCTACAAATTTGATTTAATTTGTTTAAGGTGGATCTCAAGTATAGTTTCTTTGTTGTTGTTTCCTTCTGTTTTTAATTTTTAAGCTTTCCAGATGACTCTGATATACAGCCAGGGTTGAAAAACACTGCTCTAGATATAGTAGTAATCCGTGTTTAGCTGGTGGGCTAGGAAGTCAACCTTAAAAAACTTAGGGCTTAGCCAAATTTATTCATTTACTATTATGCGTAAATATTGGGTTGGCTAGAAAGTCCATTTAGTTTTTTCCAAAAAATAAAAGACACCTTTTTCATTTTTACCAATAACCTTATTGATTTGGATATTTTGAGTATGTCTCAAATAGCGAGAGCCAATAGCAGGAGGGAGCTGTCTCCCACTATTGGCTTCTAGGGGATAGAGGCCAGGGGTGCTGCTAAACATCTCCCAATGTGTAAGACAGCCCCAGAGCAAAGAATTATTTGGCCAGAATATCAGTAGTACCAAGAAACTTTGCAAACCACTTTTGACACATTTGATCAGTCACAACACCTCCATACACTACACAGATCTTTTTTGTGTTTCAGTTGCATTTTAACATTTTAACCTTTTTTGAAATAATAAAACATAATATGCTGAAAATGTTGCATGTCTTCTTCCATCTTCAGTATTAAAATGGCTGCATAAAAATTCACCAACTTTGATAAGTTTTTTTAAAATGCACGCTGATATGACAACTGTTGCAATACAGTCTAACAAAATTGTTTCAAATGAAGTTAAAGAAAAATAAGCACTACTAGAGCCAGGGTATGGAAAAAACTAAATGAACTTTTTGGCCAGCCCAATATAACAATGTGGATACTTTGCTAAGTGTTGAAACCCCTTTAAAAACTTTGGGCATTGTCCTGGCTGGTGTGGCCAGTTGGTTGGAGCATCATCCTGTAGCAGAAGGGTTGTGGGTTCGATTCCTGATCCCAGCAGGTATGATCCCTGGTCTGAGTGTAAGGTAGGCAATCAGTCAATATTTCTCTCTCACATCAGTGTTTTGCTCTTTCTGTTGTAGAAAAATTTATCAAGGAGAAATATATTCATTCCCTGCCTTCTGCTGATGTACACAACTTCTTACTATTAGGTCTTTGTCTTGTTTTTAAAGACTCATAGATTATTTTTTAAGAATTATGAGTGACTTTTCTGTTAAAATGTGATTTGTACTTTAAAGTTAATACTAATGTGGGAGTGCTATTAATGTGGACACTAAGATTTGGTCTATATCCACTAAAAGAGTAAGATGGGAAAGAGGGCTTGAAAACAAATGAACACCACGTGAGAAAATGGAATGCGGTAGGGTTGCTGCTGATTTGTTGTTGTGATTCAGCTGATCCTTCTGCAAACTTCTTTGCTGGAGAAGTTTAACACACACTCTGTCAGAGTATAGGGATTATGAAGTCTGTCATTGGCTGTTTGGCACATAGACTATTGAAATAGTAACTATTAGCATGGATTTTTATAAAAGTTATTTTAAATCCAAATTATTTTAAATGGATAAAGTCTTATTTACACATTGGTATAGGTTATATATACAAAGTACTGAGTAATTTTAAGTGTGTGTTTGTTTTGCAGCCTTGCATTGCATCCTGAACGCGTGCTGGTAGCAACAGGACAAGTTGGGAAGGAGCCTTACATTTGTGTTTGGGATTCGTACACTGTGCAGACCATATCAGTTCTGAAGGATGTTCACACGCATGGCATAGCTTGCTTAGCATTTGACTTAGATGGACAGGTATGTGATAATTTTTTAAACTATGTTTTTTAAATATGTGTACTGCAAGAAATTATTATAAATCTATAAATATTAAATCAGAGAACAGTTGATGAAAAATATTTGTTCAAGTAGGGAAGTGAGTAGATGCAATGAGTGATTGGTGTATTTGAGAAAAAATAAGAACAATGCGGAGCTTTTTAAAATTTTATTGAGAACTTTTCAATTGACTAAATTACTACCGTGAAAGCCAAAGAGATTCTGATTCAGTGGACTGTTACTTGGTTGTTTTAGAAAATTTTCCAGGTTGTGTATATTGACAAGACAAATGGAAGACATCTTAGGAAAATTAAATTTCTCTAAGTAGACTTGCATACATTTAATTTTTAGTTAAAGTTTGCTATTAAAATTATAATTTTTACTGAGAATAATGAGGCAGTTCCTATATGAACTATTTTTATACAGAATCAAAGTTCAGAACAAAGGATATAATTATCATTCCACTTTACTAATCAGCCCCCAAATTATTATTTAATTTTAGTCATTGATTTCTTAAAAATTAAACAAGGCAAGGGCTTTTTTCTGGTGCTTTAGTGGACTTTGTTATACCTAAAACAAAGAAGTTGTTTAAGAAGTATTGGATTGTATAGAAGTTGGATTTTGTATAGAAGTTGTTTAAGAAATATTGTATTTAAGAAGTTGGATTTTGCAGATGTGGTTAATATATTGTCTTTAAAGGTTTGATGTTAAACTTAGACTTTTAAAAATTATTTTCACTTTTAGGAAAAATTTTAGTTATAAAATTTAATAACTTCATTTCATAAAATTTAATTTCACAGATCTAGATTTAATAGGAACAGATTACATTGTGTTCTCTTCCCTTGAAAATGATAGCCATAGATGTTTTATTCACAACTCTGAGGAATAACTCCTGTGCGTAGCATAGGTACATAAGACTTTCTGATGAGAGTCTGCTAAGGGATCTATGAGGACTTAACTGGAACCTCTCATTTGGGGAAAAATGTGCTTCTTGGTTTAATATTGCAGGTAGCGGTGATTGGCAATTACGGAATCTCAACTGGTGTGCGTTTTTACTGTTATTTTTCAAGTCCCTTAATGTCCTCATATCAGAATTTATTTTCTTTTTTAAAAAGAAGAGAATAGTACTCTGCCTACTTTACAGGAGTTTATATTTTATGAAACAAAACAAAAAGTTGTTTTAAAAATCATTTAGGAAAGATATTATGAAGTCCAAGATGTTTTAACTGTGTATACTTTAAATATAGATGCTTTCTTCTTAATTTTGAAATTGCTTTCTCTACATGTAATATACTGCATTGCTGAGGGATTTCTCTTACATGTACATGGAGAAATTATGCCCATACCTTTTCTTAGTTGAAAGCCTTTAATTTCATTTATTTTAAAGAATTTATAAGTCTTGGGTACATATATTTTATTATCACAGATCTTCATGAGAACATGTTACTTAAAAATGTAAACTTATAAAAAACATAATAGCTAAAAGTTATTGAGCACATACTAAGTATAAGGCATTGTGCTAAGCCTACATTATCTCATTTAATCCTCACAACCCTGTGAAATAGATACTGCTATTATCTCTATTTTACAGATAAAGAAACTGAGACTTAGAGAGGTTAAGTAACTTGCCCCAGGTTACACAGCTAGTAAGTGGAGCCAGTGCGGGAACCCAGGTCAGTCACACCCCAAAGCTATGTTTTTAACCGCAATGCTCGACTGCCCCCCAAACATGGAACTCAGGAGGTGGTTATTTATATTTCAGAAGGAACTCACCCATCTTCAGTACACTGAAAGCTTGTAAGGAACACTACCAACTGAAGATTAACTTAAGGAGAGTACCTTTGAAATTATGTTAGTGAAAAAATGCTTTAAAATATTTTTTAGAACATATCTCTCCACTAATATCTATAAACTATGAGACACCAACTAGGAAATACTGTATAATTTTTGCATTTTCTATTATAATTGACACTATAAATGACCAATTAAGATTCATCCAATGAATGAGTTTCCCTGTTGGTAGTAATGCTGAATGTTCTTTTCCTGCAGAGGTTCTTCAGAATGGATTGAATATCCATGGTAAACTGGAAGGAAGTCTGCCTCATTGAGAATAATTAGGGCCTAAAAAGACTATTTATGTAAATCCACATGAAACAGGGACTAAAAGTTTATAGTAAATGGGGGAAGAATACGAGGAAGGGGAATCAGACTGGTACATTATCTTGAAAATATAACCGTAATTTAAAATGATAAAAGGACATCTCCCATATTTAATAAAATTTGAGTTATAGTTACAACTCTGATAATTTATAGAATGAACCAAGAATAAAGTATTAATGTTTTTAACCTAATTTGTCAACTGTATGCTGGTACAAAATAAAATGCTTTAGTTTACCATTGACTTTTGGCACATGATTATGAAGAGTCATTTTTACAAAAATATTAGAGGAGTTCACTGATTTTTTTCAAGGGCCTTTCTGTAGTCTCTTGATATCTAGACATATCTCAATTTCCTACAGCATTGTTTTTGAATTTTTTCCTATTGCTCTTCTAGATCCTAACTTCTAATGGCTTTCTGTGTGATTTGACCAATATTTACTCCATTAAGTTCTGCATCTTTTGCAAAATTAGTGATTTTTACTTTGTAACATTGTAACAGTTCTTTTTTAAAAAAGATTTTATTTATTTTTAGAAAGAGGGGAAGTGAGGGAGAAAGAGAAGGAGAGAGAAACATAAATGTGTGGTTGCCTCTCACATGCCCCCTACTGGCAACGTGGCCTGCAACCCAGGCATGTGCCCTCACTGGGAATCAAACTGGAGAACTGGGAATCAAACCAGAGACCCTTTGGCTTGCAGGCTGGCGCTCAGTCCACTGAGCCACACCAGCCAGGGCTAACAGTTAGTTCTTATAATAAACACTGAGATCACAAGGATCCTCAAACTAGAATCTTTTTGAAGTTTAATTGTCCATTGTTTGAAACTGTTTCACAGTTGCAAGAACACATGGGGTGTGTCTAGTTGTAGCCATTGGAATATTTTTCTCATTCGATTATTTAGTATGCTAGAACTTTTTACTAAATACTTCCAATTCAGTTAATAGACACAACCAAGATTTTGTTTGGGAATACCATCAGGGAGGAATTTGGGGAGCTGGATAGAGGCTTTTTAAAAAAAAATTCAGTTTCCTGTTTTCCTCTCCCACTGTACTTCTTAGCTGTCTTTAAAGGAGCCTTTCCTTCTGTTCTCTTCTTAAATGTCAGTGTTCTCCAGGAATCTGTAAGCCGGCTTTTCTTTTCACTGTGCTTACTCTCTCTCGGTGGTTATCTAGATTCATGACTTTAAGTCACACAACAGGTACAGTGGCCCGAGTTTCTCCCTCAACTCCACAGACCCTTCTCGAATATCATCTAGAGATACCATACATTGCACATTTAAAACGGAATTCTCTCTTCATTCCAACTCTATTTAAAAAAATAACCTCTTTCCCCTGGCTTCTAGCCTGCCTTTCCAGTCTTGCCTCCTGCCACTTCCCAGGTGGCACCCCTTCCCTCAGCCACATGGAATTCGTGGCTCTTCCCTGAGAGCACCGTGATAGCTCTAATCTTGGTGTCTTTTGGCCTGAGACGCACTTTCTCTTACTTTTCTACCCACTGTCTCTTACTTTGTCTTCCAGGATATGGTTCAAGCACTACTTTTACTGGAAAACTTTCTTAATTCTCTTCCTCACCTGCATAGGCTGGGTTAAATGTGAGAACAAATGATAAAGTAAATGATAAAAAGCTGGGAGCGGAGGTGCTTTTTGCTTGGTTGTTTCTGGCTCTCTCTGCTGTTGTATAACTTACGCTTAGGGAGGTTGGTTTTGGCCGTGACAGTATTTATCGTGGCTGCAGAGGAAGCGCTCTGATGTCTGTTACTACCTGTACAGAGCTCGATGCTTTGAGGCTCTGTTGAGACACATGGAGTTTTAAACCTTGAGGCTACTTGTGGTTTGCTGTGTGTGAATGATGAGCTGAGCCAGAGAGAAGAGGCGTTAGTAGAAAGGACAGCTTCTCCCCCTATTACTCACTTTATAGTTGTCTTGTGAGATTTTAATCTCTACGCAGTCTGCTGTAACAAGAGGTAGATATCTTTGTTTCAGTCAGATATTTGCTGATACCCTCGAGTTCCCAGATGTTGGAAGACCTCAGGAGAAGCAGGGCGTCTATCTCCTCCTGTTCCTTTGAGCTTTGTACCAGTGCGATTTGCTGGAGAACCATAATAAACTGTTCTGTCTTTTTATGTGAACCATTCATTCTGCCATTTGGGGGTTTAAGCAGTAACTACACTTTGCAGAAACTGCTTCTAACTGGGTAATAGATGACATTTCTCATTCAGACGGGGATTACGATCCTGGTAAACTGATGATGGCGATGGAAGCAAACGCTTATGTAAAGCTGTGTTCCAGGCACTCTTCTAACTTCGTTATATACAGGGTGGGGCAAAAGCAGGTTTACAGTTGTTCGTATGGAAAATATTGATGATTAATAGATAATAATACAAAAATAAACCCTGTTTTGTGTGCTCATAACTGTAAGCCTACTTTTGCCCCATCCTGTATGTATGTTAATTTTCTTATTAATCCTACGAGGTACTTCTATTATCCCAATTTAATAGGTAAGGAAATTAAGGTACAGAGAGGCTAAATAATTGGCCAAAGTCATCCAGTTATTGAGAGGTGGAGCTGGTGTTCAGATCTAGGCAGTCGGGTACCAGAATCTATGCTCTAAACCGGAGATTGGTACACTTTCTGTAACAAGTCGGTTGGTAAACAGTTTAAACTTGGTGGGCCGCGTGGTCTCAGTGACAGCTGCTCAGCTCTGCACTGTAGTGTGAAAGCAGGCGTGGACAGCGCGTAAGCGGGTATGTGGCTGTGTTCCAGTTCAGCCCGAGAGTTGTCGTTTGCAGCCCCTGCTTCGAAACCAGTGCTTTTCAAGTGTGTGTTGTGGGTTGGTCCTTGCAATTTCTTCTTTAACCCATCAGTTATTTGTAAGTGTTTGTATTATTAATTTCTGCGTATTTGGAGGATTTTCTGCACAACTTCATATTAGTCTGATTTCTGTTTTCATCAGAAACTAATATTTAGTGGGGATAATAAAAGTACCTCATAGGGTAATAACTTCATGTTATTCTGATTTCTGTTTTCGAAAATATAGAAAATATACTTTTTATTTTCATTTTTAAAAATCTGCTTAGGTTGATTTTGTAATTCAAACTTTTGTGATCTTAATGAAGAATCATGTGCACTTGGAAAGGATATGGAAAAATACACGTGTTCTTCGGTTTCCTTTCTCTCCTTTTGTTTATTGTACTGTTGTTGTCATTCATTTTATTTCTACATATTTTGTAAATCCCATAATAATGTGTTATTTTTTCCTAGAAGAGTTCGTTTTAAAAGCAAACTGTTTAAAAAAAACAAACTCTCTTACCACTTGGGTGCTCTTCATTCATGAGTAAATTGATTCACTTCCTGTGATGAATGTCTGAAAACATCTGTGTCATACATTTTGTACAGTTTTCTACTTGTTTACGCCAGGGGGCAATAGTTCAGACCTCGACACTCATTCATAGCCAGGAGTTCGTCTTTCCTGTTTCTGAACCTCCCTCTCGCTTTCCGTCTCAGTCCCCTCTCTTCACCTCTGTCTTTACCACGCATAACAGCCTATTTAACTCTCCCACCGAGTTCTTAGTTTCATGTCTTTCTTCATGTCTGGAAATTACCTTTGCTTCTTCAAATCTGCTTGACTTTTTGTAGTCTCCTGTTTGCTCATATGCAGATATTTTGAAGTCCTAAACTTACTTTATGTAATCTGATAATTCCAATGTCTGATGTTTTGCAGGACTGATTTTGCTGTTTGTCATGACTTTTTGATTCTCACTCAGGTGCCTTGTTTCCTGTGGTTACTAGGCAGGGGTTGTTTGTTTATTTTTATTTTTATTTTTGTCGATTGCTACCTTTAGGAATTTTTTGAGGATGGAAATTTTAGTCCTCTGCATAGGATTTATATTTGCCTGTGCACCATTGTCGAGGATGCTTGAAGATTCTGCAGTCCTTAGGACCACTCTGAATGAAAGTGTTTCCACTTGAGTGATTCATGATTAATGTGGATTTAGGCCTTACAACCTCAAGAAAGCTCCTCGTGGCTACAAATTTTGTAGGATTTTGCAAGGCATGAAGGTTTCTCTCCTTCATGCATTGCCACCCCTCTTTTAAAAAGGGTGGTCTCTTGTTTTCCCTTCTCTGAGGAGTTCACTGCTTTAGCTAGAGGTGTGCAATTCATATCCCTACCTCGGGCGTGTTCTAAACTTTATCACCTACTCCTGTTCAGCCTACACAACAAAATCAGGCTTACCAGGGTTTTGCTGACACCTTTAGAGTAAAGTGGATATAGAAGCTCTCTTTCTGTTCAAAATTCCCATAGGAAACCACTTTGTTTTTGTTCAGATTTCTTAATTTTTGACAGCGCAGCACTGTATTTAAAAGATGTTTTTACGTTTTATCTAACATTTTTAGTTTTTGACAGGAGAGATGTTTAGGTCATTTGTCAGTCTTACCATTAGGCATGGACTGTTCTTCTGTTTCTTAATGTGATTATACATATGTGCAAATATTAGCAAGGTGAAATATATTCAGCCTTTCTTTATGAGGCCTATAAAATATGACTGTGTAAGTTCTGATGTTTATAATACCCATAAGCAGAATTTGTTTGCCATTTATAATTTGGTTCCTTGTTTATTTGTTTGCCTGTTTATTCTCTTCTGGACTTCTTGGACATAAATCAGCGCTTGGTTTCAGTTGGACTTGATTCAAAAAATGCAGTTTGTATTTGGGATTGGAAAAGGGGAAAAATGTTATCTATGGCTCCTGGTCACACAGATAGAGTAAGTATTCCACTTTGGGGCTTCTGATGGGCGAGGATGGGAAAGAGCCAGAGGGTGTCAGGGGTTTATGTTTCTGTGTTTTGTTGTTGACAAATAGTTCATATGTAATTAAACATGTGAAGTACAGTTATCATTGGAATGCATATGTATTGTAGATTGAATAGGTATAGTGTTGTTAGCACAAAACTTATCTCGATTACTTCACTGAAAGTGATGAATTTTATGTAACTGAAACCTCAATTTAAAGATTGAATGGTTCAGACCTAGGGTCTGTTCAGTTTGGTTAACCACTGATTTGTTACATATGTTATCATAGTTAAGGTGGAAAAGATATTTTGTGTGTGAATTTAAAATTATCTATTAGGATTAATATTTTAGGAACCTAACATTTTTACTTTTGAAACTTTTAACTATATTCCAGCTTGTTTAAAATTAATGTAAAGAAAATGTTGTAGTCAGCTTTTTAATTAAATATTATACTACTTTTATAAACATACATCAGAATTTCATCATAAACTCTTAAAAATGTCTGAGTTTTTTTGTGTGTAGTAAAACCCTAAACCAGCACAGGAGGTACAGTCATTGATTCTATCTGTGGGGATTGAATCTGTAGAAGTTGTATAAAAACATTTGTGTGAATTTGTGCTTTGGTTTCTAACAGATTCTCAGAGAGGCCTCTTACACACACGCATATGATTTAGATGAGTAAAGTGTTAAGTATATTTTATTAAACAGTTGTGTATTTTGACTGAAAACAAAGCATTTCATCATACATTAGTCCTTTGGATTTAGTAAATGGGCTGATTATTATGAAAAATGATTCTGCCTTTCCATTGGAACTTTTAAAAGTATGTTTGTAGTTAGTATTTTAAAGTGGTATCCGTGTGTTTTCCATATAGTCTGTGTTATGGCGAGTTGTTAACATGAATTCGTAAGAGGGGACTTCTCTATTCCTGGGGAGCGTCACTGCGCACGCGTCTAGAGGCAGCGAGCGTCTCACATGATCGTGCCGGCAGGTGTCGCACAGTCGTGGCGGGGCCCCCGGCAGCAGCAGAGTTCTTTTCTGCTGTGAAATCACTTTTCAAATATTTTTCTTTTAGTTTTCATTAAAGTACATGTTTCTAATGGATATTTTATTTAATCTTTTTTCTTGTTTGCTTTTGTAACAAAAATGGTTTGTGTGAATATCGAATTTATGGAATCTTAGAAAAGAACAGTGCCTGGGGAGCTCCAAAATTTAAGTATAAGTTAATTTTGTTTGATGTGTAAAGAATAAAGAAAGATAAAAAATACAGAATTTTTACTGTGAAATAAATGTTTGGATTCTTTATGTAAGTAGTTTTGCATGATAGCTATAAAAATGTTCTCTATTTCTAGCTGTATGTGGTAAGTGTATGTTCCATTCAGATTTCTCTGCTGTAGAAATTATGCAGGTTCCTGCCTCACACCCTAGTTGTGTTGAACCAGTCTTGCTATTTATGGCCTTTAAAATAAAATTAAAAGTAGAGTTGTTTATTGTCATTTTACTAGTAGCTTCATAAGTTCATAGAAACTAAGAAATAGTTTTTGTTTCTTTTAATTTATGTATTTATTTTTCATATGATTTTGAAGTGTAGGATTCTGATTATTATTTGTTGAGGAATATTACCTTATGATAGGTAGGGGTTGGGGGTTATTTGGTCTTTCAGACAGCATTCTTAAATGATTCAGAAAAGTATTTTAACCATGAATCTGATTTGTTTACAGATATTTGATATTTCTTGGGATTTGTACCAGCCAAATAGACTTGTCAGCTGTGGTGTAAAACATATCAAGGTACTAGAAGGTTCTTATTTTATAATAGTCATCTTTATTTATTCTCTGCCACTGAGTACCTATCACACTATTTACAATTTAGGGTAGGTTTAGGACTTTGACAGTACTTATTTTTAAATGTCAACATTTTGCCCTGGCTGGTGTAGCTCAGTGGATTGAGCATGGGCTGCAAACCAAGGGGTCGCCAGTTCAATTCCCAATTAGGGCACATGCCTGGGTTGAGGGCCAGGTCCCCGGTAAGGGATGCATGAGAGACAACCACACATTGATATTTCTCTCCCTCTCTTTCTTCTTCTCTTCCCCTGTCTCTAAAAATGAATGAATAAAATCTTTAAATAAAAAATGTCAACATTAAAAATTTTTAATGTTCAATCTAATACACATTTATTGTGTAGTTACTATGTATGTGAGGAACCTATGTGAAGGAAATAGGTATGAATAGAGAATTAATAAATAGCTAGTAAAACAGCTAGTAGGTGGCAAAACGAAATGACTGGGATGAGTTATTTAACCTCTTTGAGCTTTCTTTCACATCTTAAAACTGTGGATGCTGTTGCCACCTCTTAGAGCTGATGATTAAGTAAGGCAGTGTGTATGTCATAGTGCCTAGCATGAGGTCAGCTTTCTGAAAGTGTTATCTTTTCTTCTCTGCAGTTTGCTCTCTTATTTGATCTCAGCCTTTGATAGACACTGTGTACTTTGCATATGAAAGCCCGTATAGTCAGTGGTAGTAGTCACTCTGTGTTTATCATTACTTTTAAATCCTGATGCAGATTGGACATGCTTGCTTGTTTCCCAGTATCTGATGTAACAGTTTCTATAACTGTTAAGTCCTAGTAAAGAAGGTTTTGTGTGCACATTCTTTTGATACTCCCACTTCCATCCACATTCTCTCCAAAGTATGTTTAGCTGTAGCTGCAATTCTGGTTTTCATATTCTGGTATTGATTTGATAATGGATAATATTACATTTTTATTTTTTCAGTAGATACTTACTACCAGAAGGCTCTGTGCTAGGTCTAAAGTACTAAAGTATAAGCACTGTGAAGGTAGAAATTTTTGTCGTGTTCATCTTTGATGAACAAGATGATGTTTGATACAGTACTTGATATATATTAAATTCTTCTTTGTAAAGATTTTTTAAATTTATTTTTAGAGAGAAGGGGAGGAAGGGAGAAAGAGGGAGAGAAACATTGATGAGCGAGAGATACATTGATCTGTTGCCTCTCACACAGTCCCAGCTGGGGACCTGGTCTGCAACCCATGCCCTGTGCCCTGACTGGGAATTGAACCAGTGACCTTTTGGTTTGCAGGCCCGCACTCAGTGGACTGAGCCACACCAGCCAGGGCTGATTTATATTAAATTCTTAACAAATTGTTGGCAAGTTGATAAGTAAAGAGAGCTTACTGCTCTTTTATCTTGTAAATAAAGCTCAAATTTCCACTTTCAAGTTTTTAGAAAACTTACCTTCTCAATTAAACTAAATAAACTATATTTTTTAACTATGAATATCTTACTTTACATTTGGTAGAGGCAATGAATAGCATGGTAGCGATCTTTTCAGGCAAAAGATCATCTAGAAAGCACTAGCTAGTATAGTAACAACTAGCTACATATCCTATTTAAATTCAATTAATTAAAATTAAATAAACTGTAATACTCATTTCTTCTGTCGCACTGCCAGTAAGTTCAAGAGCCACCAGCCACCTGTATTAAGTGGTTACCACACACACACACACACTTTCATTGTCATAGCAAGTCGTATTGGGCAGCACTGCCCTGGATTCTAGAACAATGGTTCTTAACTGTTGCTGAACATTATTAGAGTTATTTGGATACCTGGGCTTCTTCACTCTCCAGAGATTCTGTCTCTGTTTATCTTAGTGGAGGACCAGATACACTATGTTTTAGAATTTCCCCCAGGATATTCTAGTGTGCATCCAGAATTGAGAATCACTAATCTCAAAGAAAATAATAGATTGAAATTGGAACTTGCTGAAAGAGAACCAGCTACCCTTGTGCACAAAGTTATGGAACTTTTAAATTTAAAAATCATAAAATTTCTTTGATTAAAACATTCATTAGTTATTTGAGTGGATCGGCATCATAATTTTTAGTTCTCTGAGATTTCATGTTTTAAATTAAGATCTTTAGGTCTTAAAATAAGATCTTGACGATCAGGTAAGATTTTTAAGTATATAATATCAACAAATTATTTTAAATAGTAATTTACTTAATATAAAGTTGAATTTATTCTCAGGCCCTAATTTCTTTATGCACAGCTATTTAATATGTGTATTAAATAATATATATATATTCTTGCCTTGCCCCGTTTTTGTTTTTTTATTTCTCTTTGCAAACTTTTACAATTTACCTGAGTCCACATAAAAGAACAAAAACCCTGGTCACAAAGGTTTATGTTTGACTTCCCTGTGTTTACCCAAGAATGGACCAATCATTCCAAATGTGTATCTTTCTTATTTTTAAGCTTTAAAGTAAAGGAATTGCTCAGCCTTGAAAATACCAGTGAGAGCAGCGTACTAGTCCTTTTATTGTCCCTGTCTTCTCTGTCTTTGTCAGAGACTGAACATTACTTTTGGTCCCTTTTCCTATTAGTATATGGTGTCTTATCCTCATATTCATTACTAACTCATTCTGAACTTTTCAACCTAAGTTTCATGTAGATTTTTTTCAGAAACCTAATGGAAGCATAGCGTATTTTAAATGTAATGCAGTCCATCCCCCCTTTAAGGATTTTAAGGATTGAAACCAGTGGCTTACCATAACATAGCTGTTGACAACACTAGGGTGAGGATGTGAACCTTGAGTGTTACTGTATCGTAAGGGAATTTTTTAGGTGCTTTCTAGTCTGCTGCTCTAATATAGCCTCAAAGAGTTAGGAATGTTTTACTTTATTTTATAAGCATTCTTTGGTGATTTAATTGTACTGTGTACCTTTTAGTTCTGGAGTTTATGTGGAAATGCTCTGACCCCAAAACGAGGGGTCTTTGGTAAGACTGGTGACCTTCAGACAATATTGTGCCTGGCCTGTGCGAGGGATGAACTGACGTATTCTGGTGCGCTCAGTGGGGATATATATGTTTGGAAAGGAATCAATCTCACACGAACAATACAGGGAGCCCATACTGTAAGTATATTTAAGCATTTCAAACACTTTTAGATGTTAATAGCTTATCTTCTTGTCTTAGAACAAAAGATTACATAATATAGCAAACTTTCTAATCAGTTACTTGGAAAATGTAACTGAATTAATTTGTTTTCAAGATTTCAGTGAAGAAACATTATGTAATTAGACACATGGATATTTATTAAATTAGTATAATTAGTATCTTGTTCAAACCATTTCTTTAGTATAGTGTCTTTCTTAGAGTAGAGTTGAAAAAAATCTTGTTTAAAATCAACCTAAAAGTATTCTCAATTAACCACATTAGAATAAAGCTAGTGCTCTTGTGGCTAATTTACTAGTGGGAAATTTGGGATACTTCTAGAAAAAAACAACTTTTTTTTCCTCACCTGAGGATATTTTTTCATTGCTTTTAGAGAGAGAAACATCGATGTGAGAGGGAAGCATCGATTGCCTCCCTTACGCACCTGTACTGGGGATTGAACCCGCAACCTATATATGTGCCCTGACTGGGAATTGAATCCCAACCTCTCTGTTATGGGATGATGCTCCAACCAACTGAGCTGCACTGGCCAGGGTAGAAAAAAAACCAAGAACTTTTAAATTTTAATATCATTAATTCATTAAGTGAGTGGCAAAAGAATTGTTGTACTTCATGATATTGTCATATAAACGAATAATCAAATCAGGGAAAAACCTGTTAAAACCTTTTAGTGTGTTTGATTTGGGCTTTTCAGGAGTTAGGTCCCTCACATGGTGTGAAGGGAGATGGAGCACACAGAGCTGCTGCATTGTTGGCAGTCAGATCTCAAGTAGAAAAGTTAGTGAATGTGTTGGGTTGGCCAAAAAGTTTTTTGGCTCTTTTAGTAAGATGACCGCTCTAGTAACACTTAGTTGTCTTTAACTTCATTCAAAACAATTTTGTTAGATTGTATTGTGACAGCTGTCATTTCAGTATGCATTTTTTAAAAACTTACCAAATTGGTGAATTTTTGTGTAGCCATTTTAATATTGAAGATGGAAGAAAATATGCAACATTTTTGGCCTATTACAGTTTATTATTTCAGGAAAGGTAGAAACACAACTGAAATGAAAAAAAAGATTAGTGCAGGGTATGGAGAAGGTGCTGTGATGGATCAGACATGTTAGAAGTGGTTTGCAAAGTTTTGTGCTGAGCTGCTCTGCGGTTGGGTAGACCAGTTGAAATTGATAGCAGTCAGCCCTGGCTGGTGTGGCTCAGTGGATTGAGCACGGGCTGGGAACCGAAAGGTCCCAGTTCGATTCCCAGTCGGGGCACATGCCTGGGTTGCAGGCCAGGTCCCCAGTGAGGGCCATGTGAGAGGCAACCACACATTGATGTTTCTCTCCCTCTCTTTCTCTCTCCCTTCCCTTCTGTCTAAAAATACATAAATAAAATCTTAAAAAAAAAAATTGATAGCAGTCAGACTGAGACATTGAGAACAATCAGAGTTCTACCATGCGGCAAGCAGCTGACATACTCAAAATATCCAAATCAATAATGTTATTGGTGAAAATGAAAAATGTGTCTTTTATTTTATGGAAAAGTAAGCAAACTTTTTGGCCAATCCAATATTAACGTGAACCACTGTTAAATATACATTATGTATTAACTATATTAAAGAAGCATTTACACAGAACTTGCTTTAAGCAAAATGCCTACAGACCAGAAATACCAGATTCTTTTCCACAAAGGTTGTGGCAATTCACATTTTTACCATCAGTATGTAAAAATAGCAGTTTTTCCTCTCATAGTCATCAGCACAGGCTGTGCCTGCTTCTGTAAATTTTTGCTTGTCTACTGGGTAAAATATAGTAACCTCTTGTTTTAATTTGCTTCCTGTCTGTTTGTGAAATTTCATATATTTATCAACTACTTAATTTCCTTTTCTATTAACTGGCTTTTCATATCCTTTGCTTGTTTTTGTTGAACTTTCTTTCCTTTATTCATGTGTATATTAGGGATATTAACCTCTTGACAGTCATATACATTGCAGGTATTTCCCCAATCTGTTTATCTTTGCTTATGATATCTTATATGAAACTTTAAAAAATTTCCTTTATAGCTTGTGGATAATCTGCAGGCATGAAAAGGTTTTTCACAGCTCAAAGTTACATGTGTTCTGATTCTGACTCTGACTCTTTTCTAACATTTATTTTGTTTTACATTTAGAGTTTTATGCTTATGTGTAGTTTATTTTTATATGGTATAAAGTTTAACTTTATTATCTTTTATGTTAGTCCTATACCATTAAATACCTTCTTGGTCATATATTGAGTTCCTATATGTACATAGATTTTCACTGGTGTTGTGTGATGCATTTGTTTATTCCTGTGTCACATCAAAATCTTTTAAAGTGGGTTTCTACCTTCATATAGTAGATTTTCTTAAAAAGTATATATTGTTAAATTATTTCCTCTTCTAGGCAGGGATTTTTAGCATGAATGCTTCTGAAGAAGGCTTTGCTACTGGTGGCAGAGATGGCTGTATTCGTCTTTGGGATTTAACTTTTAAACCAATTACTGTGATTGATCTCAGGGAAACAGACCAGGGATACAAAGGTAATAACAAAAAAATATCTCATTGCTAGGCAATTCTGAATATATCAAGGATTATCTGTCTCTTTCAGTAAACATAAATGTATGTTTTGTCAATATCAATGAGACTTACATTGCCCCTTTGAACTGTATACATTGAAATTCTTCAACCGGAGAAATTGTGTGTGAAGACGGTTGGGTTGACTGTCGGGACAAGGTTCTTTCACCTGTCTTGTGACTGTCACGGCGGGGCCTGCAGAGCGAGGTGGTGGGCACTGCCTCGATAACCTTGGATCATGAAAATATTTTACTATTAGAATGTTAGATGTAAGTGGGGCAAAGAAACCGCTGAAAAGAAAGTGTGCTGAGCGTGGGAGGAGCGTTTGTGCACAGCCCCTCCGTGTTGGCTGGATTGTGTAGATAAGAAACCCGAGAGAGACTGGCTTCCCCAGAAGGAACAGTGGAGAATGTAGGAAAAGTAGAAGTCTTTTTTCTTCAAGATTTTATGGGCAGATTGAAGAAAGGAAGTATAGACACACGAGAAGTCGGATTATTGTAAGAGATAAGTAAGTACTGTTCTACAGAGGTAGTTCCCGAGTACTTACTTTTGGGATAACGCAGACTGTGCTGGAAGATTTTGGCCGAGGGGCGGTCTAACTGTGACTGGAGTTGTCTAATGAGGAGGAAGAGTGTGTATCGGTAACTGTAGAGATTGGGTATATGAAAAGAGAGAAGTATCATTCTGCATAGAAAACAATATAGAGAATTGAAAAAAGATACATGATTGACAGACTTGTAGATTCTTTTTATTGATTTAGGCCGTTGGAATTCTGTTATTACAGCATTGCTCTTAAATCCAATTCACTTTCGACTAGGTTTATCTGTGAGGAGTGTGTGTTGGCGCGGTGACCACATTCTAGCTGGAACACAGGACAGTGAAATTTTTGAAATTGTGGTGCATGAAAGAAATAAACCTTTCCTAATTATGCAAGGGCATTGTGAAGGCGAACTTTGGGCACTTGCCATCCATCCTACCAAACCTTTGGCCGTGACTGGAAGTGATGATCGTTCAGTCAGGTAAGCAAATTATAAAATAATTATAGAGGCTGGAATTTGTCCTTAGATAAACAAAAGAAAAACTTAAAAAAAATACATAGATTTAAATTTTATCGACTTGTGGTATACCAAATAAACATAATTAATAGGCAATTGAAAGTAATAGAATTAACTTTTTATAAGGTTTGTTTTTTCCTATTAAAAACACAAGCTGGAGTTTGTTCCATATCAAAATGTGTGAGCTACCGCCACCTTTTTAAAATCCTATAATATTCCACTAAAGATATACTGTAGTGTATTTAACTAATTCATTATTGATGTGATTTAGTTTCTTCCAGTTTTGTGCCATTAAATGTAATACTTCCAGTGAATATCCTTATACTTATGCCACTGTGTACCTGTGTAAATATAATTATCTCTGATAAATTCTTAGTGTTGAAAGAACATGCGAATTTTAAATTTCGATAGCTAATGCCTTGCATAGAGGCAGTAACAGTTTACATACCTATCGCAATGTACGACACTGCATTTTCCCACATCCTTGCCAACGTTATTGCTCCAAAAGCTGAAAAGGTGAAAGATATCTTGTTATTATTTGAAAATGTGATTTTTTTCTCATGTTGAAGGGTGTTGAGTATGTTTTCATATGTTTAGAGGACATTTATATTTCCTTTAGTGTAACTTCTCCAAGCTCTTCACCTATTTTCTATTCATTGGTCTTTTTCTAATTATTCTAAAATAGGGTCTAACAGAATCTTTCTGCATATTAAAAAATCAGCTCATTGTCTCTGACAGGGGTTCTCAGGTGTGGTTCCTGCACCAGCACCATCAGCATTACGAGGGAACCTGTAAGAAATGCGAATCCTCGTGCCTTACCCAGGGCTGACTATCAGACACTAACCAGTATGTGCTTTAGCAGGCCCTCCAGGTAGATGGCTGTGATTTACACTGCAGCTTGAGAGCCGCTGGTCAGGGGCATGAGTTGAGATATTTTTTCCACTTTGTCGTTGTGTTCCTTCCCCATGTCATCTGCAACTACTTCCAATTATATCTCTAAAAGGTAATTCTAAACATCTTAGTATTCTTACCATGCAGCATTCCTTTGGCTTTTTAGAATTAGGCTCCGTATACGGTCCATAGATTCCAACTGTTGATCTGTCCCTTAAATCTCCATTATTGTATAGCTTCCTTTCCTTTTTGCCCTTACAGTGTATTTCTTGAAGAAAATATTTGCCTTCTAGAGTTCCCCACATGCTGAGTTTGGTTACTTGTATACTCATAGTATATATTAACACTTTTCTGTTTCCTGTATTTTGTAATGGACAGTTAGATCTAGAAGTTTGATATGATGCAGTTATGAATGTTCACTAAGATTATTTATAGGTGGCAATGTGTATCCCTGTTTGACGGTATGTAATACAGGGTCAGGCCAAAGTAGATTTATGGTTGTTCATATGGAAAGTAATACAATAAATAATAGTAATAATGCAAGAATAAACTATTTTGCTTACTTACAATTGTAAACCTACTTTTGCCCTCATCCTGTATTTAGTTATTTTTTGGTTTTAGCAGCCATTGGTGGTTATTATCTAGATCAGTGTTTTTAAACCTTTTTTAAATTATTGTTTTCTTATTCTTTTTAGACATTTTTTTCCCTAATCACATCTCCCATGAAATTTTAACACCACAAAAAACTGTACATTCATTTTTGTACTGTGGCCCTTTAGAGAACCACAAGCCACTGTAATGTTTAAGATTTTCATCCCGAAGAACTAATTTTTAACCTTTTTGAGGTACTATTGCCACTGTTGAGAATACATGATGTAGATCTGTTAGTTGTAACTTTATCATTCATTATCCATTATTCATTTGTTAGCATATTTCCAGAAAGAGAATTTCTAGTCATCAACTATTTGGTTATCTTGGGTACAACTTATACAGGAAAAGCAGAAAAGTGCTTAATTTTTTCCCATTTAATAGTTTAAAAAAATAATTATTTGGTTCCCTAGAATTCTTTCTGTGATCTGTTCACATTTCTTACCATTTTCTTCTGTAGGGTTGTAGATCTTTTCTGCTTTATTTTTAACAGATCTTTATACATTATGGATATTTATTTACCTTTTGTTTGTAATGTAAGTGGCAAACGTTGCTTAATTGGTTTTTTACCATGCAAAAAGGGTTTTTTTTGTTATTTTGTTCTGTGTAACTGAATTTATCAATATTTTCTTTTACGATGTTTGAGTTTTCTATCATAATCTTCCCCAAAGTTAAACATCTTTTCAGTATATCCTTCTAGTACATTAGTTTTATTTTTTATGTTTAATTCCTGACCTCTGTAAAGTTTACTTTAGTGTAAGAAGTAAGGTGGGGATGCAACCTACCGGTAACTCTTTCCAGATAACTACATATTTTGTAAATGGTTTGTTAACCAGTCATGTTTGTTGCCATTGTGCCACCCCAGTTTTAGGGTGTGGGAGATGCCATAGCTCTGTGCCCATCTATGGAAAGTTGCTGCAGGGTCACCCTTACCTGTAGGCTTTGCTGTGAACTATTCTGTGGTTCCTTTCATGTTAGGGAAGCTGCTGTTACCAGCTCCTGCATTGCTATTGGAAAAAGGGGAATTAGTCTTTTGAAAAGTAATTGCTCAGACTTCTGTTTCTGTTATTGATGAGCAAGTTATTTGGAAAGAACTCTTCCATTGAAAACAACTAAGAATGCTGGTTAAAATGTAAATCACCTTAAAAATATTCAAAGAGCAGTCAAGATAGTGAGGAACTGTCAGCCAAATTATGGAAGAAAATGGGAATTTAGGACCACCAGTGGGCCAGTCACTTTTGCCCTGAAGGCATTTTTCTTCCATTGAAAAAACTTGGACTTTGTTTATGACTTTCTCCAGGGGCAGAGGGCCAGGGAAGTTAAGACTCGGGGCCCACCCCCAGAAGGCAGTCCAGCACGCCCAGCTAGAACTACAGATCAGGCTCTGAAAACATATCCCCTGCAAATGTGTGTGGGAATGGAGATCTTGTTTCTTGCTTCAAGTTTTGATAGCATAGGAAGTGTATAAAGCAGCTTGATGTTGTTATTTGAATAGCATTGATTGTTGTCCAGGTAACTTTATCACAGTACTAGTTGCACGTGGAAGTGCTGCTTTTGCCTTATAATTTTAGATTGAATTCATTAAGAAACAGTATCAAGTCTGTAGCAGCAAAAGCTAATTTCCAAAGCTGTTCAGTGTTTAATAATAGTAGTTGAGAGCAGCTATGGTTCAGAAAAATTTTATTCTGGGCTGTGAAATCAAAATATTATAATAAAACTTTACTACTGCTAAGCCATTAAACTGCTTTTTAGTATGGCAAGTTAGAATTTTTAACTTCTATTACTGACAAAAATTCAGAACTGACAGATATTAAATCCACAAGAGCTATTGAAGCTCATGGTTAACACTGTTGATTCAAAAACGTGATTTAATTTTTTTTTAAGCAGGATACTTACATAAGAATAATGCAGTGAATTCAGACTTTGTAAAAATTAGTCAACAGAAACCTCATTTAAAATGAGGTCAGGAGGCCAGAAGGGGGAGCTCTTGTGCCCTGTGGTCACAGGCCAATAGGAAGAACTGTTTCTTTTCAATAACTCCCCCAAATCCCCCAACTTCTCTGTAAGAGTTTCCTCCCCCTTGTTTGTCTGGACTTGTGTGTGGTTTGCCATTAGACCACACATCCCCTGTTGCAATATTTCTTCCCAAATAAACCCATTTTCCTGGACAAACATCTGACTGTCTAAGGTCCACACCTTACATTTTCACAGGCTTTATAAACTAGCCTGAGGCATTTTCCCCATACATATTTTTTACCATAATTTGATTCCACTTTACGTGGTGTTAGATTAGTGCCTTCTCTTTGACGTCTTTGAAAATATTCTAGCCTGTAGTTTTTCCACACAGACTATTACTGATAGAAGCTATTTGTTCTTCCCTGCAAACCTGGCATCGACACCTCAAATAAACAACTGAGTAGTATCCATAACATCTGTTGACTCATCAAGATTCAAGAAAAACCATCTACTCAAAATTATTTGCCTTGTTTTTTAATCAGTTGTTGGTGCTGTTCCCAGTACTCTCAGCTCTTTGAGCAACTGTTCTCACCGAAAGGCTCATACTCTTAAATTTTATTTTCTTTGGACATATTTCTTCAGTTACTGCAATTCAAAATAATTTAGTTAATCCTTTACTAATAAACAGCTTTGTTCACTTGGCTAACAAATAAGCCACCCAGAAACTTACGTTTGTTGAAACTTCATTTTAATTTTTAAATTTTAAAGAAATTCTGCTGCAGTGAGATATTTTGTGTTAGATTTTCTAGTTTTTCTGACCATTGCTTTCCTGTGAGTTGAAAATATTGTGATGCATGCTTAGTCTGGTAATAATACGTATTTGTATTCTGTTAGGACGGATAAAGTGTCATTGCAAACTGAACACAGTGCTTTACCATCTTATTCAGTAACTGTATAATTTCATCTCTGCTGTGCCTTAAAAAATGCAGTATTCAAAATTTTCTTGTTTTTTTTTCTTGTTTTGACATGATAGGTATGTACTAGAAACTAATAAAATGTCCCCAACACAGGCAGCACTCAAAATTCTGTAAAGTTATAACTGTGTCACCGAAGTCTAGTGTGCCGAAGGAGCAGTGCAGAGTGACGTCAGTGTCACACGCTGTCTGCCGTCTGCTTTCCTCCGAGTGACTCGGCTGTGCCTCCAAGTGTAAAAGCAGCTGTGGACAGTATGCACACAAACAAGCGTGACCGTGTGCCCATAAAGCTTGATTTACGTGTTTGAATTCCATAAATTCTCAAAATGTCATTCTTTTAATTTCTTCCGACCATTTAAAAATATAAAAGGCACTCTTAGCTTGCAGACGGTACAAAAACAGGCAGCAGGCCCACTATGGCCCATAGGCTGTGGTTTGCTGACCCCTGTGGTAGAGCATAGAAAGTCTTCAGTAAACATTAAAACATGAAAAATTTTCCTTAGAAATCAGGAAGACTATGATTTCCACTTTCACCGTTATGTTTTTCACTATTATATTCAGCTCTAGACTAGAAGTTTTGTCAGCACAGTAAAGCCAAATACTATTTCATATGATACATGTATATTTACATGTAAAGAGATATATAGGTACTTGGATTGGAGGAGAAGAAACAACTGTCATATGCAGGTTGTATGACTGTATATGTAGAACATTGAAAGGAAGACACAGAGAAATTACTAGAATTAAAACATCTTGCCCTGGCTGGTGTGGCACAGTGGACTGAGTGCTGGCCTGCAAACCAAAGGGTTGCTGGTTCGATTCCCAGTCAGGGCACATGTCTGGGTTGTGGGCCAGGTCCTTAGTAGGGGGCAAGTGAGAGGCAACCATACACTGATGTTTCTCTCCCTCTCTTTCTCCTTTCCCCTCTATAAAAATAAATAAAATCTTAAAAAAAATAATTAAAAAGAACTTAGCAAATTTTTTTGGATATAAAAACAATATACAAGATCATTTTTCCTATAAGACAGCAACATACACAATAGTTTTTGTTGGAAGATACTGCTATGTGGCTACCTGCCTTGTGCTGCCCTCCCCGCTTTGCTATGTCTGCTGAAGCCAGTAGGGTGACCTGCAGGCCTTGGCCACCCACGTGGTCCAGCCTACTCACCCCGTTAGTGTCCTGACGTGCAGTTTGCTCCTTCTACCCAAAGGCCATTTTCTTGAAGTGGTGCTGTGGGGCTCTGCTGCCAGGCTCCTGCCACACCTCCTCCTGGAGCCAGGGCGGCTACATGGCTGTGCGCATTGTGGGGGCTGCTTGTGTCTGCGCTCAGTGCCCAGTGCGGCTGAGCCGCAGGAGACCAGCTCCTCAAAGCCCATCTCAGCCCACAGGTGCGGCCCAGGCCAGGCTGGTGGAGCTGCTGGGGCATTGGTGGTGTGCCCCTAGGTGTTGCTTTACAGAGTGTAGAGACATGGCGTTTCTGTTTCTCTGATGCTTCCTGGAAGCCATAAAACTTAGAGGCTTTAAAAAAAAAAAAGGAGAATGAAACCAAAAATAAAAAGATAGTGCCATAAAAATGATTAAGAATCTATGTAGTGCCCAGCTGGTGTAGCTCAGTGGATTGAGTGCGGGCTGGGAACCAGAGGGTCCCGGTTCGATTCCCAGTTGGGGCACATGCTTGGGTTGCGGGCCAGGTCCCCAATGAGGACCATGTGAGAGGCAACCATACATTGCTCTTTCTCCCTCCCTTCTCCTCTCTCTGAAAATAAATAAATAAAATCTTTAAAAAAAAAAAAAGAATCTATGTAGTTATACTGATCTTTGCCAGCTCATTAAGTTGTCAGCTTGATTTTATAGTGCCTGCAGAGTTCTCCCTAAGTACTATTTCAGCTATATCCCAGAAAATTTGATATAAAATAGTTTTGTTATAGCTTACTTCAAAAATTGATTATTTTCATTGGTTTTAGGTTATTTGGAAGTGTAATATTAATTTTCAAACATGGGTATTTTTACCTTTTTGCTACAGATGTTTAACATTAGACTCTGAAACAGACTCTGGATTTGCAGTCTTAATTTGAAGGATTGTATACATAGTATCTACCACATACCACTATACTGTATCTAGATCTCCCCTTTGATCAGGGTAGAAATCATCTACGTAAAATGAATGATAGGAAACATTAAAAATTAATGTCATTACATTGTCCTCTCAACCATTGTCATATTAAGTGTGAACAGTATTTCTGTTTTCATAGGTAAGAATTCCTTGGCCCTGGCCAGGTAGTTCAGTTGGTAAGAGCATCATGCAGAGACACCAAGGTCGCAGGTTTGATCCCTGGCTAAGCACAGACCAAAAAAAATCTTTTCAGAGTCTGTCATTTTTTAAGCATACACTAGTTAACTATTCTTTTATTTTAACTAAATGTTACAGGATATGGAGCCTCGTAGATCACGCGTTAATAGCGAGGTGTAACATGGAAGAGCCGGTCCGTTGTGCAGCTGTGAATGTAGATGGCATCCATCTTGCCCTTGGAATGAAGGACGGCTCGTTCACTGTCCTTAGAGTAAGGTATGGTATTAGGGCAGAAACAGTCATTTTTCTGAGTGAGATAGATGATGTAATCATTGTTTTTACCCATTTTCTTTTTTATTAATCTGTATATTAGTTTTATTAAATATGGAAATATATTTATAAAAATGACTTTGACAGAAATTACGTTAACTCAGAAATCCTAGTTTAGTGATTAAGAATGCGTAGTAGATTATGGCTAAAATTTGAACTATAAGTTTGTTGGGTCCTGACTTTCCTTGGTAGTATCGATTTTCAGTAATGATCCTCTGCCATTGAAGGGGATAGGGTGGAAGGACATTGAGGCTTTAAAAATGGGTCAGTGGTTTTGTTGTGCACAGCTTTATGTTTTGAAAAAAATTCCTACTTTTCTTCCTTTGGGTCATTGCAAAAGTTGGAAAATTTGTTAAAGTAATTAACATCTAGTGTTGAATTATAATACAGTACATTCAATTGAAATTTTTTTTAAAGATTTTATTTATTTATTTTTAGAGAGAGGGAAAGGGAGGAAGACAGAGAGGGAGAGAAACAGCAATGTATGGTTGCCTCTCACATGGCCCTCATTGGGGACCTGGCCCACAACCCATGCATGTGCCCCGACTGGGAATCGAACCGGGACCCTCTGGTTCCCAGCCCGTGCTCAGTCCACTGAGCTACACCAGCTGGGCTCAATTGAATTTTATACAGCCATTAAAACGTTCGCTATAGCCCTGGCCAGGGAGCTCAGTTGGTTGGAGCATCATCCCCCTGCACCAAGGTTTCATGTTCCATCCCCAGTGGGGGCAATGCAGGAGTCAACCAGTGAATACATGGACGAGTGGATCAGCTAATGGATGTTTCTCTCTCTCTCTCTCCCCCACCTTCCCTCCCTCACTCTCTCCCTTTCCTCTCTCTTTCTCTTTTTCAAATCAATTAAAAATTTAAAAAAAAATGGTATATATCCACATGTGTTCCAAGGATAAGTACTTATGAAATCTTTCTTCTCTAGCTTAGTGAATGGTAGGACCATCCACCTAATTACCCAATCCAGAAGCCATTAGTTCATTTCTTTCCATTGCCTCCTTTGTCTTGTTAATCACAGAGTTCTGAAGAGTACTTCCTAAATTGCTCTGAAATTAATCTCCTTCCTTCTGTGCTCACAGGTGTACTCTTGTGTAGGCTTCTGCCATCTCCTAACTGGATTGGTGGGATAGCAGCTCAGGTGTCTCCTTAACCTCCTGTTTTACTTTCCTCAAAACCTTTTTCACTCTGCAGCTATAGTGGTGCCTTTTAAAACACATCCATGTCCATCCCTCCCCTTTCTAAAGTATGATAAAAGCTTTATGCTGTCCTTAGGATAGAATTCATAATCCTTAATTAACATAGCCTGTAGTGCCCATCTCTCCAGCCTATTTATTTCTACCTCAAGCTCTTTCTTTTAATATCTTTTGCTTTTTCAGATACATCATGTTCTCTTGTACTTCCTAGTTTCTATAGAGACTGACTCCTCTTTCTGGGACAAGTTTTTAGAGTGAGATATGCTGAGATTTTTCCCTTAAATTAATTTTATTGTGATCAACTATAAAATTTACCATCTTAACCATTTTTAAAAGTGTAAAATTTACTGGCATCAAGTACACTTGTGTTGTTTTGCAACCAAGAATTTAATATGCATATGAAACACTTAAGAGTTCCTATCATATAGGTTGTTGCATGAAAAAAGTCATTATTTTTTTTCAAGACTTACCCTTTTAATTATTGTTTGCAAGAACTTGGCTAAGCTGTTGTATCTAATAAGTCCATATTTTAGCAACTTAGTCCAAAATTGGTGGCAGGGTTATTGGAATAGATATGATGATGACTGTTAAACGCCTTTGTAGTTCAACCACAAAATTCTAACTCACAAAATAGTCTCAATCCTTCTAGATTTTCCTGGTCACTCTTTCTCCTTAGTTTGCTTAGCATAAAGCAGGTTCTTAAGTCTAGCAGCACTGAAGTGCCCTCACAGGACAGGTTATGTTGCGATTGGAGGGACACAAAACAGATGAGAATTTAACACACTGGTGGTTAAATTTGGGTACAAGGTGATGTGTCAGGGCAAAGTCACATAACTTCCTAGACCATCTCTTTTCCTTGTGGTAAAAAATGTTAACAATTTTATATTAAAAGAAACACTAATGTCATGGAGTCAAATGAAAGATTGCAAATATTTTTCAAACTAGAAGACACACACACGAAACTGATTTGTGGTGAACTGCGTTATCAACATCAAGCTCTTCAGCGACAGTCACTCCCGTGAATAGTTAGGAGACTTTGTGGAAGAGCTTGAGAAGCAGCAGTTAATCAAGTATGCTGGAGATGGAGTGGGTTTCCTGCGGGGCTTGGGGCAGGCCAGCCGTGAAAACATTAACGTCGCCATTTTAGATTCTGCCAGCAGCTAGCCATTTGTCTCTTCATGACAATTTCACTACCATGTTATACCAAATTTAAAAGGATTGGGATAGTTTTCCCTAACTAATCACACACATTAAAAAAATTTTTTTTCGACCTATTTATATTTTACCCCATTTTCTTGGGAATAATAAATTTCAAAAGTTGTTTCCTGATTTTACAAAAGTAACTCTCTGTATATGTCTATTTTTTGAAATCAAATTTTTTTTGTCTCCCCCAAAAAATGTTAAGTTTTATCTTAAGATTCCTACCTAAAATTTAAGTCCTTCTCCAGTTATATCACATTTTCCCTCTTTCACAGTGAAGTTCTCAAAAAACTGCCTAATTTATTCTCTCTTTTCTTCTAATTATCAGCTTTCTATCCCCATTCCAACACAGCTTTTGCCTTCATCTTTCATTGAAAAATCCTCACTAATAGTACCCTGTTACTGAAGACAGGAGACATTTTTCAGTTCTTTTCTAAAATTCTTAGCAGTATTTGACCCCCTTAACCACTTGATCCTTCTCAAGACATTCTCTTCCCTGGCTTTGGGCATTAATTCTCTTTGTTTTTTTCAGCCTACTTTTCTGGCTCCAGTTTCTTTGTAGGCTAATTACCTTCTGCCTACCCAGTAAATACTGGAATGCCTCAAAGCTCAGACCTGGGCTTTCTCCTTTTCTTTTTCCCCCACTTTGTATTTTGTCCCTAGGTAATTTCATCTGTCCTCTAGCTAAAGAGCTGGTTTTCATCTCTGTCTTCATGTGATTAACACCACGGTAAAGCTGAAACTCCTTGGGAGTTCATGAGATCTCTCTTTAACCCCAACAGTTGCTACCCTTCCCATTTATTCTTGTATCCACGTTATATTGTCTGCTCTGTGCCACATACTTGTATGCTTTGCTCGTGCTGTGTCTTCTTCCTGGAAGACCTTCCCTCCTCTCTTATACCCAGCCAACTCCTCAGCTCTTGTACTTAACATATATATCACTCTTCCTTGTCCCTACCTGCCTTTAATCTAGTCTTTAACCCTTTTTTCAGTATTTCCAATAGAACTTCACATGTATCTTTTGAGCACTCACCAAATCTTACCAGTTATAAAGTATAATTACTTTGTATCCATCTCTCACAGAAGACGAGTTTATGTTTTATGTGTGTAAGACAAAGTAAGTACTTAGTATTACTGGAAGAAATTTAGGGTTGTTTGCTTTCAGTTGTCCATTTAGAAACTTTAAAAAAAGACCCTGGCATTAATTGAAAGTAGGAATTCTTACCTCATCCTGCCCTTTTTCCCCGGCCACTTCTGTCTTCTCCCCTCCCCACCAACCCCGCAACTTTGGGACCTCACTGGTGTTAAACTAAGTATATCCATTTTTGTGGCTATTTACAATACTTGTATTATTTTGGAAACTCAGTTACAAGGCATCATTCAACAAATATTTAAATTCACTTGTCGACATGTGCCTAATTGGAAAGAATTTGCATTCTGTTAAAAAAGATCAAAGAGGTTAAAATAAAAATAACTAGTTGTAATTATATAAAGATATATATTCAAATGTTTTACTGAAATAATACAAATAATTTCTTCGTTTTCTTCCCCCTCAATGTGATTTTGCATATCTGGCTCATTATAAATACTTGTTTGAAAATTGTGGTGTTAGTAATGAAGCATTTTTCATAAACTCAGTATTTGTGACTTATTTCCTATATTTTATGGCTCCATAAATTTTAGTCTGAATCTCTAAACTACTTGAAGTAATGTGGGAACTGAAATTTAGCATTTTCCCCTATTTCCAGCATATATTATATTCATATATTTCTGTTCAGCAAAAATAATTATTTCTTAATTAATACTACTTGTCTCATTTATATTTGTTTTAAGGTCTATAAATACTTAATATAGTCTCAAAGTCATTTTAGACACATTTAGAAATTTAACTAATTCTGTAGTGACTTTTTTCATGTGGTCTATTTCTATTTCTTTACAGAGATATGACAGAAGTTGTACATATTAAAGATAGGAAGGAAGCAATTCATGAGTTAAAATATTCACCAGATGGAACTTACCTTGCTGTTGGATGCAATGATGGCTCAGTTGATATTTATGGAGTTGCTCAGCGTTATAAAAAAATCGGGGAATGTGTGGGTTCACTTAGTTTCATCACTCACCTGGACTGGTCCTCAGACAGCAGGTATCTACAGACAAATGATGGAGATGGTAGAAGACTTTTTTATAGGATGCCAGGTAAAAGTTTCTAATACATTATTTACAATTTATAGATTTTTAGTGCCTATAAAATATTTTAGGATTTCACTAGAAGCTGAGTAAGTTATATTTGATAATAGGAAATCAGTGAAGATCTGAGCTAATATTTTGGGCATTGTGATCTTTTCTATAAGGCTGCCCTGTTATATTGAAGTCCTTTTAGTTCTTTTTTTTTTAAAGATTTTATTTATTTATTTTTAGAAAGAGAGGAAGGGAGGGAAAGAGAGGGAGAGAAACAGCAATGTGTGGTTGCCTCTCACATGGCCCTCACTGAGGACCCGGCCTGCAACCCAAGCATGTGCCCCGACTGGGAATCGAACTGGGACCGCTTCGTTCCCAGCCCGCGCTCAATCCACTGAGCTACACCAGCCAAGCCCTTTTAGTTCTTATTTAAAACTTCTTTGCTTAGAGGATCTACAACCTTCTTTATGTTGACTTCCATATCATGGGAGTAGTGTATGGTAAAGTCCTTGTATGTGTTAGAAAGTCAAACATGCCACTTTTATGGATGGAACTAATTAAATATAATTGCTACAAATATCTAACCATAAGTTGTTTGGGTTTTTGTGGTTACCTTAAATAAACTTTGCAAATATTAATAGTACAGCTAACAAATTAAATTTGAGAAAGTTTTCATTAAAGATTTAAAAAGAATAAAACCAGAGTAAAATATTCTTAGTACTTTATTTAGTATGATGCTTAGTGAATTTAGTCACTGTTTTCTAATAATGTATTTGATAAAAGTAGCTACATAAATGAATGCATTTCCTTAAAAGTATTTTATTAACAATCTGTATGTAACGAAGATTGAATCAACCCTGAAGTCCTGTTACCTAATGTGAATGTATAACTTCTCACTCGTCTTTCCTTTTCAGTCCATTTCAAAAGTTCTTTTTTTCTTGACATATATCTTCTTAGGTTTCTTTTTTAATACTTAATCTGCCACTTCCTTACAGCTTTTACTTTTCCTTCTGTTTTACCCTGTCGTGACTCAGCCGTGGCGTGATTTTAATAGGGTTCAGGTTTACTCCCCATGCGGTGAACCCGCCAGGCGACATCACAGGATCTTTGTGTGTGTCTGACTCAGCACCACTCTGGTTTTTAAAAACTGTCCAGCATTTCATTTTCTTTCCTCCTTACCATCCTTACCTACCTTTTCATGTATCCTATTTCATGTATCCACTGGAGCAGGAAGCTCTTTAAATTTGGGGGTTTACCATGTTAGCAGTACAATGTATGCTTCAGTAAAAATCAAATGAAATAACTTACTAAATTAAGACTGATTTATTTTTAGGAGGAAGAGAAGTGACAAACAAAGAAGAAATAAAAGGTGTTCACTGGGCTTCATGGACATGTGTGTCAGGCCTTGAAGTAAATGGAATTCGGCCCAAGTATTCAGATACCAATGACATCAATTCAGTAGATGGAAACTATATTGGCCAAGTTTTAGTTGCAGCTGACAACTATGGAATTGTAAAATTATTTCGATATCCTTGTTTGAGAAAAGGTACTTTTTCTTTCAAAGCACTATTTATAAAGGAGCTAAGTTCTTGCAAAAATTAGTCTTGAGATAAATAAAAGGTTTTATATTTTTTAAAATATGTGTATTATTTGGTGAAGAGTTTCATGAAAATGAACAGAATTAGCTACTTTTATTTTGCTATGTAAAAAGTTATTGTCACATTACATTTATATTTTTCGACATGAAATTTTTATTAGAAAATTATTTCTGAATTCATAAATTATTATGGACTAATACTTTACCTCTTTCTTTTTAAAGAATTGTTTTTCTCCCCACTTCATCTAGTCAGACTGTACAATGATAATAATACTTTTCTTATGGTTTATTATCTTCAATTATTTAACTTGTTGAACATACATCTTTTAGGTGATATTTGTCTAATGTCTCCTCTTAATAATTCTGCTGAAGTAGTGAGCTGTACAAGTTCAGGTCATAGTTTGCAATCTATTCATTTGTTGGTTGTTTTCACATGTGAGAATTGTGTTTTTGCTTAAATCCTGAATGTATGTTTAACATTTATTTTCTATAACCATGGGGTTAAGAAAACATAAGGGGTTATTTTGTTTTTCTTAACTTTTAAAGGCATTATTTATTGAGTCATTTAAAAAATTTTCATTTACAGTTTATACTTATTTTTTTTATATTAGTTTCACATGTACAGCATAGTGGTGAGACAATCATATACTTTACAAAGTGGTCCCCCTCATATTTCAAGTATCCACCTGGCACTATTACATAGTTATTACAGTATTACTGACTATATTTCCTATGCTGTCCTTTACATTCCCTTGAATATTCCATGACTACCAATTTGCACTTCTTAATCCCTTCACCGTTTTCACCCAGCCCTGGACCCCTTTCCCTCTGGCAACTGTCAGTCTGATCTCAGTATCTGCGAGTCTGTTTCTGTTCTGTTTGTTCATTTATTTTGCTTTTTAGATTTAAGGGGTTATTTTTCTATACATTTTATGTATCAACCTCTTTTTCTTGGATCTATTCTAAAATGATGATATTAATCATTCTGTTAACAGTTCTGGGGAATAAATAAAATGCTGTATTAGTCATTTATTTCATGCTTTGTTCCACGAAGTATTTGAGTCAGCTTATAACAGGTCCATAAGTTCTAAAATAATTGCATGAATAGAGTATCAGTACCAGGGGAATACTATAGTATTAAAACTAAAAAAAAAAAGGAGGACTTCTGGCCAAGATGAAGGCATAGGTAGACACACTGCGCCTCCTCGCACAACCAAAAGAGGAAAAACAACAATTTAAAAACCAGAAACAGCCAGAACTGACAGAAAACTGAACTGAGTGGAAGTCCGACAACCAAGGAGTTAAAGAAGACACGTTCATCGAGATCAGTAAGCGGGGTGGAGCCGGGTGGAGAGCGCTCAGCGAGACGAGGTTTGTGGAGCGGTACCGGCAACACTGCAGCTGCCGGAGAGGCCCGTGGCAGACACGCCTGGCCAGGATGCAGTGGGCGCACTTGGTGAAACCGGGGCTGAGACTGGTAGACCAGGTGGTCCCTCATTTGTGCACAGATAAACTGGGAGGAAAAGCTGGGGAGTGGAACAGACCACGGGGCCCACCAACGCAGGGAAATAAAGCCTCAAACCACCAACTGAAGGCACCTGTGGGGGCTGAGGCAGCGGCGGGAGGAACTCCCGGCCTCACAGGAGAGTTCGTTGGGGAGACCCACAGGGACTTAGAACTGTGCAGGCCTGTCCACTCACCCCAGAGCCAGCCAAGAAGGGCCCAACTTGCTTATGGGCAGCTAGGGAAGTGTGGAGAACAGAGGAAGCGCCATTTTTCTCTCAGGCCCCGCCCCCACAGACAGCGTCACCACACAACTACATGGGTTGCCCAGCCCTGGTGAACACCTAAGGCTCCGCCTCTTAAAGTAACAGGTGCACTGAGAAAAAAAAAAAATGGCCCAAATGAAAGAACACATCAAAGCTCCAGAAAAAATACAACTAAGTGATGAAGAGATAGCCAACCTATCAGATGCACAGTTCAAAACACTGGTAATCAGGATGCTCACAGGATTGGAAGAAAGATGGTCGCAATTAGTTGAACAAATGAAGGATAATATAAAGGAAATGGGGAAATCTGCAGGGAACCAATAGGGATGAGAAGGAAACTGGGACTCAAATCAACGGAGTGGACCAGCAGAAAGAAAAAAACATCCAACCAGAAAAGAATGAAGAAACAAGAATTCAAAAAAATGAGAGGCTTAGGAACCTCCAGGACATCTTTAAACATCCCAACATTCGAGTCATAGGGGTGCTAGAAGGAGAAGAGGAAGACCAAGGGATTGAAAACTTATTTGAACAAATAACGAAGGAGAACTTCCCCAAGCTGGTGAAGGAAATAGATTTCCAGGAAGTCCAGGAAGCTCAGAGAGTCCCAAACAAGTTGGACCCAAAGAGGAACACACCAAGACACATCATAATGACATTACCCAAGATCACAAATAAGGAAAGGATCCTAGAAGCAGCCAGAGAAAAGGAGACAGTTACCTACAAAGGAATTCCCATAAAACTGTCAGCTGATTTCTCAAAAGAGACCTTACAGGCAAGAAGGGGCTGGAGAGAAGTATTCCAAGTCATGAAAGGCAAGGACCTACATGCAAGATTACTCTATCCAGCAAAGCTTTCATTTAGAATGGAAGGGCAGATAAAGTGCTTCTCAGATAAGATCAAGTTCAAGGAGTTCATCATCACCCAGCCTTTATTATATGAAATGTTAAAGGGATTTATACAAGGCATGGAGGGATATCAACAGGGGAGTGGTAGGGGGAGAAAAGGGGAAAAGGTGCAGAGAATAAGTAGCATAAATGGTAAGTAAAAAACAGACAGGGGGAGGTTAAGAATAGTATAGGAAATGTAGAAGCCAAAGAACTTACGTGTATGACCTATGGACAAAAACTAGAGGGCAAGGAATGCGGGGGGTGGGGGTGGAGGGGAAGAAAGGAGGGAAAATAGGACAAGTGTAACAGCATAATCAATAAAATATATATTAAAAAAAAAAAGAATGCCAGTTTCTGCCCTGGCCAGTATGGCTTGGTTGGTTAGAGCATTGTCCCTTAACCAAATGGTTGCAGGTTCGATTCCTGGTCAGGGAATATAGGTAGATTGTGGGTTTGATCTATGGGTCTGGGCACGTATGGGAGGTAACCAACAGATGTTTCTATCTCACATCAAAGTTTCTCTTTTCCCTTCCTCTGTAAAAGCAATAATAAAAAATGTCCTCGGGTGATGATTAAAAAACAACCAAAACCAAACAAACAGAAAAGAATACTACTTCCTCACACTCACAACATATTGTGTTATTAAAGTTTACTTGTAGAGTGTTTAAAAAAAAAAAACCCTAAAAAAAAAGGAAACAACAGTAATCAAACATCACAATCAAATCCGAGCTTCCTGGAAACCAAAAATAAAATAAAGCAGGGCACAAAATAATTTTAACTTTAGATAATTTTTTAAAAAGCATACTTGCTACTCGGAAATCAACATTTCTTCAGAGATTTAATTTTCAAAGAGCTCTCTCCTGTGGTATGGCGCTACACGTTAGGTGCCATGAGTGTACTCATAGAGCATCAACATCTGTAGCAGATGCAGTAATAATTTTCATCTGGTTGTTGATAAAAGCTTTGGGCAAATGTTAAAATGCAGTTTAGTAAAAGGTGATTATGGGAACAGCTGAAATAGTTTTATTCAAATAAGCAGTCCATTGATGTCAGGCCCAAGGACCCAGTTTTCCCAGGAGCTGCTTATCTCTTATGCCTGTGGGTGAGTTCCAGGTCCTGCCATGGTGCTGATCCCTGCCTGTGAGGTGTCGTTAGCTTCCTAGGTGTGCGAGGAAGTGCACCCGCGAGTGATGCTGAGTGAGTTCAACAAGGCTCGCTCAGCCTCTCGTGATTAAAGTGCCCTACTTCTGGATCCCACCACGTGTGTAGACAGCATGTGAAGGTCACCAGGCACAACAGATTGTATTATGACTCAAGTTGCCCCTTGCCCTGTTAGAAGGGGTGAGATTCAGTAAGATTAATCACGACGATCTTGATCTTGGACGCTGCTTGTCACTGTTTCACATACTGACCTCTGTGCTAAACCAAAAGTGCCTTCATTTTCTGAGTTTTCTTAGTGAAGTGAATGGGTTTGATTGACAATTTTTGTCTTTTGCAACAGGGAAGACTGTTTTTATTGCATGGTTATTTTATTTTTTTAAGGTTTTATTTATTTTTGTTTAGACAGAGGGGAAGGGGGGGGAGAGAGGGAGAGAAATATCAGCATGCAATTGCCTCTCATGTGCCCCCAAATGGGGACCTGGCCCACAGCCCGGGCATGTGCCCTGACTGGGAATTGAACTGACAATCCTTTGGTTTGCAGGCCGATGCTCAATCCACTGAGCCACACCAGCCTGGGCTTATATCATTTACAAAATGTATAGTAGTCTTCTTTGTTGCTGTGTGGGAATATTTTACAGAGTCTAGGAAAATCTGTCTTGTTCAGTCACTGCTTCAATGACATAAGTATAAACTGTTTCTCTTTTATTCCTTTGTGTTAGAAATTTATTCTGTGGTACGGGTTTTTATTTCCAGGCACTTGTGAGTCACCTTGAGACTATCGGTAGATAATTAGAGCAGAAGCTAGGCTGTAACTACTGCATATTTAAAGGATTAATAAAAGTATTTTAAGATTCTGTGTTTACGGACTTCACATACTTATATAAATTTAACAGTATTACTAGAAAACTGTCTTGGATTAGTTATAAAGGTGTATATTACTTAATACATTAAGTTGTGTTACTGAAATTCTTACTTTTAGTAGGGTCAGAAAGATACCTGGGGATGAAGAATTATGTCTAGAAGTTTTAAGGACATTAAAACATAGTAAATGGGAAAAATGTTTTTTCATATTGCTACAATTTATTGAAGAGCTTTATCTCATATTAACTTTGTGTTAAAATATGCCCTAAAACAAGTAAGAAAATAGATGGGATCATCAAAACATAAATGCTTTATCCTACAAGAATTATCTTGCTTTATCCTACAAGAATTATTATTCTCTTACTTAAATTAGGAAGGCTTCTGACCCTTTCAGCTTGCATTGGTAAATGTTTTCTCTGAGATATTAGTCTCAATTGATAACATACTGTTTAGGCCTTAAATATTTTATCATTTTCTGTCATAGGTCAGACTTTTCGTAGTGAAGGGACTTTGAGACTTTGAGAAGGGACTTTATGATCCATTTTATGTTGAAATGGAAGTGGAGCCCTAGGAAATGAAGGGATGCGCTCCAGTTCCTCTGCTGACAGATTGATACTCAAGCTCTGGTCTTCTGACTTCAACTCTAATATTCTTTACATCATCCTTTTGTCTCCCTTTGTTAATTATAAGGGTTGGAGTCATGTTCATGTTCTCAGTTTCCTTCATTACTCTTCTTCAGTCCTCTGCAATCTAGCATTTCAGGTCAAGTGTAAAGGGGAAATGTGGTCTCTCCTTTCCTTTCCTGTCTTTCCCTCTTCAAAGACCTAATCAATGTTTGCAGTACACCAGGCATAGGGATATGTAGCAAACAAGATTAACAGCCCTGTCCTCAAGGATCTTACAGTTTATTAGAGGAGTTAACAAGTAGATAGGCTATTATACTTCAGGATGGTAAGTATAATCACAAGGTGGGTAATTACAGGGAATTCTGGAAGCATGGAGGAAGATACATTTGGTCCTGGTGAGGCAGGGTCACTTTTATGAAAGATATGACATCTAAGTTCACTTTTAAGATATCCATTTATCATAGTTAGATAAGTGGTGCTGGTTGTTAAATAGTTATTAATACAATCTCTTTGATTAGGAATAACTGGCTTCCCTTAGTCTTATTCTACAACTTTCTTGTGGAGCTGCTTGAGTTCTTCCAGAGGGATTGATCTTTGCAAAGTCACAGAGAGAACAGTTTAGAAGGGACTTACAGGACAATTTACCCCTCTCTTGGGGCTTTCACTCAGTGTAGTCAACTAGAGTAGATGCTCAGATGCGCTTCTTCATTGGCCCTAAATATAGCGAAATTAGTACATCTTAAAAACTTAGAATTTAATTTGCTGGACTTTTTAGCTTTACCTCTTACAGACTCTCTAAATGCCTGAGAGTACTTAAAGGGCCCCATCAAAGGAAGCAGTAGCCAGAGGTCTCTTGGCAGGCAAGTAACTCATTCTTAATACGAGAGATGGGACTAAATCTTACCTTACTGGCCTTTCCTTGGTCAGCTGTGGCTAGTTACCCATGTAGAAAGTTGCAGACTTCTATTAAGCTAAAAAAAAAATTGATGTCTAAAATAATAGCATTATTATTAAGCCTCAGTAAATTGTAATTTAAGATGAGCTTTGGTCAAATCTTTATGCTTAGATTAAGATGGCTATCCCTAAATTCATTGCCAAGGTGAGTTTTTCTCCAGATTTTATCAGAGGGCGCTTTGTCATCCTGACGTTCAGGCCTTCTATAAGTTAATATAAAACTTTAAAAATGTTATCAAAATGAGGCCAAATATTGTATATCCAACGTACTTTAACAGGGATGTGTATACGTTGCCAAATATCAGGTTTATCTAAGCAGAACATGAAGAATGTATTCTGAACCTGGAACCACGGAAATGCTTACTATCACATCGATTTAAAAAAAAGACTAACCACAAAGTAAAACAATTCCTTTGCAACTGACAAAGTCTGGTGCGTACCACCTTAACCAGATGATATAGCCTAACATGGTTAGTGATAGAATAGTGCCCCTGAAAACGGTGTATTCAAAAGAACACATCACCTATGCCAAACACATATCATCTGAATCTAATCAAGAAGAAACATCAGGCAAACTCATATTGAGGGCATTATACAAACTAAAGATTTTAAAACGACTGTAAAGGACAGTTGTTGAGACAACCCCTGGGTATATTTTATTTTGATTAATGTGGCATATTGCATTGATTTTTGTCTGTTGACTCAACCATTGCTTTCCTGGCACATATTCCATTTGGTCATGTTGTATAGTGCTATTTACATGTTATTTACATGTTGTATGAAGTTTGCTAGTATTTTGTTGATCATTAAAGTTTTTTTTTAAGATTTTGTTTATTTATTTTTAGACAGAAGGGAAGGGAGGAAGGAAGAGAGGGAGAGAAACATCAACGTGTCGTTGCCTCTCACGTGGCCCCCACTGGGGACCTGGTCTGCAACCCAGGCATGCACCCTGACTGGGACTTGAACCAGCGACCCTTTGGTTCACAGCCCGTGCTCAATCCACTGAGCTACATCAGCCAGGGCTGATGACTACAGTTTTAAAAGGATCCTGTGGCTCCTGGTGCTGAGACTAGTGGGGGGTGGAGTAGACTGGTTGAATGTCACTTAAGACCAAAGGCCTCCAACCAAAGCATTCAAATATCTTAATAAGAAGTCAGTTGATCCCCTTGTGGCTGCAGGCTTTTTCCAAAGCAGTAAGATCATGGCCTCCCTCACAGACTTGTGGTTCCTATTAAATTATATTGTGAATCAGTGGAACAAAACTTTACATCCCTTCATGTAGACTCATCCATTTGTTTGTCCCACAAATTTTTGAATTAACATTTTTTCCCTTGATCATAATTGAGACAATGGAAGGAGGATGCATTGGTTCATGTATAGAAATTGTTTGTTGAGGTGGTATTTTTGTGTGCTGGCATTTGTTTATGAGCTTAAAGGTATATTTTTTGTTATAGGGGCCAAATTTAAAAAATACATTGGCCACTCGGCTCACGTAACTAATGTCAGATGGTCACATGACCATCAGTGGGTTATTTCTATCGGTGGAGCAGATCACTCCGTCTTTCAGTGGAAGTTCATTCCTGAAAGAAAACTGAAAGATGCTCTTCACATAGCGCCCCAAGGTGAGTTGTAGTACGTGTTCCCCAAATAATTTCTCTGTCAAGTAACTCTTCAGTAACCCCGAAATAAAATTTTACTGTTGAAATGTAATCTAGCCTTATAAGTTAACTGTATAGTTTATTGGCGGAACTTTTACATTAAAATATCAGGTGTATATGTTTAAAGTTAGATGTCACAGGATGTGGAATACAAAGTACTTTTGGTTGCATTTGAATTTATCAGATGATGCATGAAGGAACAGTTACGTTCGCAGAGTAAACATTTACTGTATTTGATGGAAGATGGGTGTCTAGGTTTCGTGTGTGGGGTTGTTTTGACAAAGAAAATTATGTCAATTCATCTATTAATCATAGTATTTTTCTAGCTGTTTTTCATGTTAATTATAGGTTATATTCACGTATATTTGTGCAGACATTTAATTTGATGTAGCGGTCGTTGGGGAGCCAGTAGAGGGATTTAAAGGAGCTATTGAGTTTGCAATGAGAGGAGAGGAAGGTAATCCGTAGGGCAGTTTAGTGACCTCTGTGTCGCTTGAATAGATAATTTCATTTGATTATTTTATGACTTGTCTCCACGTCAGTTGGCACAACCAGCCCTTAATAATTAATTTTACTGTACTGCTTTCAAAATGGATCTTTAAACAAATAATGTTTTGTATTTTAAAATTACAGAAAGCCTGGTTGACTCTAATAGTGATGAATCAGATTCAGATCTGTCTGATGTTCCAGAACTGGATTCTGAAATTGAACAAGAGACCCAGCTCACTTATCGCCGGCAGGTAATTTTTATTATCACATGATTTTTTTCCCTGAAAAAAATCTGTTTTCTTCTTCATCTTTCTCCCTGCTGTTTACTCATCTATCTTCTGTGGTTTTTAATTTTCTAAGAAATACATGGCAATTTGTTTCCCATTGAGTACACTTTTGTGAAATGTCCTTTGATAGTAAGTGCTTGATATATTAAGTGCGCCTGTATTATATTTGTCCATGGCTTTTTGTCACAGTACACTCCTATTTATTCCATTTAAATACTCTCTTAAGTACAAAAATATCATGGAACACAAAATACATATTTGTCAGCATGATACATAGAAAATGTAAATGTAAATTAGTTTGTTCTGTTCAAGGAAGTAAATTTCATGAAGTACTTTCCTATTTAAGACAGTTGTTAAAACTTTAGTGATCATTATTTAACACAATGTCTGAAAGTTATATTAGGAATCTGTGAAAACCTTTGTTAATATGTATTCTAAAAATATTTCTACATCATTTAAAGGTTTACAAAGAAGATCTACCTCAGCTTAAAGAACAATACAAAGAGAAACAAAAAAGCGATGCTTCTAAAAGAAGAGAGCGGGCTCCAGGAAATAGTATTCGGTTACACTTTGTTCATGGGTATGAAACAACTGTTTTTCATTTATATGTTTGCATTTTGCCTACATTTATTAGCTGTGTGATTTTGAGAAAGTCACATGACCTGTCAGTGCCTCTGTTTCCCATCTGTAAATGGAAATAACAGAACCTACTTTGCAGCGTTCTGATAAGGAGTAAATAAGTAGATAGTTGTGGTGACTTAGAATATTGTCTGGTACATAATAAGCACTATATAGGTGTTAATTAAAAATTAGTTTGTCTTATGAAAGTTTTATATTTGTAGAATTGGATCTCTTATTTTTAAACAAATACATAAAATACATAAACAAATACATAAAATGAATACATAAAATGTAAGGGATTATCATCTCCCCTAAATACAAGTATGTCTAATTTGGAATAATACTGTGTATTCATTTTGCCTTCATATTTTAATTTCAGTAAAATACAGTTTCTGGATTGTCTTAGACCATTTGGCAATACAGGTCTCCCATATCACCCTGGAACAACAGATTCTCCAGTCTGACAATTTTTTCTCCTCACGCAGTAATCCTTTTCTTACCTGACTGCTAATGCTTCCAAGAACTTCAGAAAGGATTTATTTAGCAAAAGTATATTTTCTCCTTTGTTAATAGGCAGTATTTCTATGCAGTTATGTTATAAGAATTGGTTTTATTTGAAGTACAAAGAAAGGTTGTTATAATGGAATTGTAGTCATCATTTTTAGAAGATTTGGCTACTTTTTCCTGGATGAGTATAATATTTTTAAATTATTGTTTAAACTTATTTTTGGACTATATCTTATATTCTCATAGTTCAGCTCTGTGTATAAAAGGCCACCCTTTAAAACTCTTTCCCCACCTCTGCCCTCTATCCGTCATTTCCCCTGCACCAAGAGTAATCACTGTTCCTTCCAGAAATTCTTATGCATATACAGACAAACAGAAATATATATTCTTTTCTATGTCCTTTCACTTATAAAAAGCACCTGTTTCGGTTTTATAGTGCACAGATTTAGTACTGTGCTTACATGCGAATAGTGGTGTACTGTATACATTTATAAGCATCTTGGTTTTTTCATTCAGTAGTATAGCTTGGATTTAGCTCTTTGCAGTGAGAGCAATCTATAAAAGTTTATGTGATTTGAGATTTTGTATTTTGTTTTAATGGCTTAGTATCTTGTAAAACTAGACGTTGAATGACCCCAAAGGTATCTGCTTCTCCTCTATATTTATCAGATAAAAGGCCCAAGTTCATATTATATGTTTTCTATACTTAGTTACAGAGGTTATGACTGTCGAAGTAATCTATTTTATACTCAAATTGGTGAAATTGTGTACCACGTGGCAGCAGTGGGTGTCGTTTATAATCGACAGCAGAACACACAGCGCTTTTACCTGGGTCATGATGATGATATCCTCTGCCTGGCTATTCACCCTTCGAAAGACTATGTGGCAACAGGCCAGGTAGGTCCTTTGAAAAACTATAATAGGCCAGAGAGGTTAGGCCTTTGTGTGGCTTTAAAGTTGGATAAGTCCACTTAAAAAAAATATATGCATATGTTTTGTATTCTAGGAAATAAGAAGTGAAGAATTCTTTAGAGTGGGATTTAATTTTCATATTAAAAAAAAAATTTACCACAACTCTTTCCTAGAGTTTTTCTTAAGTTTTTCTTCTTCTTTGTCTTCTTATTATTTTAATTTGACTTTGTAACTCAAGACCTCTGACTTCTTTCTGTGAGGATAATATTAACTACTTAAAATTTGTGAGTAAAAATTACAGAAAACATAAAGACTAGAAATATGGCTTCAAGTAATCTAAAATAATATAATAACTTATCTAAAAACTGCTCTGTGACCAGAAGGATGACTGTGTTTTTGTTTTACAACCATGGTGGGACAGCTATTCAGGTTTATCAAAGTACAAAGCAGCGGCACTAAAATAGAAAATGCGGAGAAAATCTTACATGATACCCCTCTGTGTGGAGAGTCTTAGAGAAGGATGGAAAGGCGTGACGTTTATAGAGCGTTACTGTTTGTAAGCCCTTGACTAGTTTCTTCATGTCTAATTACTTTATTCTCTTGTCACCTCAATGTGAATGGCACGAACCATTTTTTCCAGGTGTTCTTATTTTACTAAAAATATCTTGCTTCCAATGATTTTGCACAATTTATCTTAATGTCTTAGTACTTATAATCTCGAGCGTAGGAATGCTGCCAGTAATAAGTGCTTGGTAAGCATCATCTTTACTGAGGAAGTATAAGGTAAAATTGAGGAGTCACATAGTTCTGGGGCGTTTCTGGGACACTGAGCCTATCCTCATTAGCTTTTCAACAAACGTGAGGAAGTCAGTCACATACACAGTCTGCTTTATATTTTTCATTTGGTGAGTGTCAATAGCAAATACAAAAAAAAGACTGTATAATCCATTTTATTTTCTTTTGAAAGATATAAAAATAAATGATTTAATTGTATAACATTGCTTTTGTAATTCTTCTATTTTAGGTAGGTCGGGACCCCTCGATTCACATATGGGACACAGAGACCGTTAAACCTCTGTCTGTGTTAAAGGGCTGCCACCAGCATGGCGTCTGCGCCGTGGATTTCTCAGGTAAGGCTGCTTTCTGTCTCAGCAGAAACGGTCAGAACGCAGAGGCAGTGCATAGCGTTTTAGTGTAAGGGATGTTGCCTAGAGTCGTCAGATGTACGTATTCTTAGCCTAACAAATTAGGATTATGTAAATGTGGGTTTTCTGGCTATTTTATAATTGTAATTTGATGCGTGTAATTTTTAAAACACGTTTTATTTTTATTTATTTATTTATTTTTAATCCTCACTGAGGATATACCCATTGATTCCAGACAGAGGACAGGAGATAGAGAAACACTGATGTGACAGAAACATCAATTGGTTGCCTCCCGAATGTGCCCCCAACAGGGGACCGAATCTGCAACCTAGGCATGTGCCCTGACTGGAAATCAAACTTGTAATCTTTTGGTTTTGGGGATGATGCTCCAACCAACTGAGCCGCACTGGTCAGGACAATGAGTGTAGTTTTTGATACCCATTAACATAAATATGTTTCTATTAAAATAAAAAATGTTTGTCTACATAACATTTGAAGTCATCTCAATTAGCAGAAGTGGTATATAGCTCCTACTTTCTGATCACTGTGTCTTAGAGCCATGGAGTAAACTTTGAAAATATTTAGGATGAAAGCTAAGAAAGAAAGAGGTGAGACCTGAAATATTTCTTTTATAACATTTCTGCAAAGCGACACTTTCAAACTGTCTTATGTAAGTAGTTTCAGATCATGTTAGCTCTTCACTGTGCATTGAAAAGTTTCACAATTACAGATAGATCAAAATACAAAAACAGATCTACAGTGGAAGCTAGACTGTGGATCAGGAAACGGGAAATACCATTAATACCATACCAATAAATTTGTGCTATCTGCTGCTCTGACTGAAGTGGTAGTGAATTATTGATAGTAGAGATTTTTGGCAAAAATGTATATACGCATTGAAGGATCTGCTAAACTCAAGAAACAGGAGAATGAATGGCAAACTAAGGGAGTCATCAAGAAGCATACCATTGGTAGTAATAATTAACTGTTTGGGGTTTTCAAAAAGCATGGCAGAGTGACAAACATTTTATTGTAGCTTCAGCCTTTGCAACTTATAATAAACACATGCACGCCTGTGAGCGTGAGTTAGACCTCAGTCATTGGTCTAACATGTTCATTAGTTGTTGATGATAGTAACAAAATAATTGGCCTTTACTAAAAACAGTCATATTACTGTCAATATGTGGTTGTAACCTACATCTTTTTCAGTTGATTAACTTTTCATAATCACTGAGTTTTTGTATCACAATAGATGTTTTTTTTTTATTTTTTTATTTTTATTTTTTAAAGATTTTATTTTTATTTATTTTTAGAGAGAGAGGGAAAGGGAGGAAGAGAGGGAGAGAAACAGCAATGTATGGTTGCCTCTCACATGGCCCTCACGGGGACCTGGCCCGCAACCCAGGCATGTGCCCTGACTGGGAATCGAACTGGGATCGCTTGGTTCCCAGCCCGCACTCAATCCACTGAGCTACACCAGCCAGGGCACAATAGATGTTTTATGGTGAAATTAATTGAAGTAAATCTTTTCTTTCTTTCTTAGTTTTTTCTTTTCATTGTTTAAATATCTTTTTTCCACTTTCTGATCGTCCTCCTTTCCCCCATCTCAGCCTGATGGATATGGTAAATGAAGTCAGAGAAAATGTCAGCAGATATGTTTGGATCCATTGAGAAACAATTCTCCCCTTATAAAGTCTGGTTATTTTTATGGCTGTATACATACCTAACATTTAATATTATTTAATACAATTTTAAATATGGTGCTATGGTTTTATAATATGTACTGAATGGTTTTTATCTTCTGAATGTTAGTGGTCAGTATGTCTCTCTTAATTTTCATAGCGGATGGGAAACGTTTGGCTTCGGTTGGAATAGATGATAGCCACACTATTGTGCTATGGGACTGGAAGAAAGGAGAGAAACTTTCAATAACAAGGTAGGGGAAAAAGTTGGTATCACATTTCAAAATACTGAAATTACTTTGGACTTAAAATGTTAAAAAATGAAAACAGTTTTGAAATCAAGCAAATGTAACCTTTTTCTATTGCTGCCATGTTTATTACTAAATAAGTAATATCATGGTAAAAAGACAAATGATTTCAGAATTTGTAAGTTTAATCCTTGAGAACCACTTTTTAATATAACTACAATATGACATTGGAAATAGCTATTATCCATCTACAGGCAGAATTCTAACTGCATGATAAGCTATTATATACCTATTGGAAAGCATGATAAAATGCTCATATTATATATTTAAGTGAAAAAAATACGTATCACAAAGAAGCTATATAGATTTTTAAATTTTTTGTTATACTGTTTATTTTCTGAATTTTCTACAGTGAGCATGTTATTTTTATAATGAAAATATTAACAATTTATTTGAAGGAGGAAATAGTCAAGTGTCAGATGAATTAACTGGCAGAACAGCAGGATACAAAGTCAATATTCAGAAATCGAAGACATTTTTGTACACCAACAATGAACTATCAGAAGGAAAAACTAGGGAAAATCCCATTTATTATAGCAACAAGAAAAATAAAGTACCCAGGAATAAACCTAACCATGGAGGTAAAAGACCTGTACTCAGAAAACTACACAACACTGAAGAAAGAAGTTAAGGAAGACACAAAGAAATGGAAGCATATAGCATGCTCATGGGTTGGAAGAATTAACATCATTAGAATGTCCATACTCCCCAAAGCAATTTATAGGTTCAATGCAATCTCTATTAAAGTGCTGATGACATGTTTCACAGATACAGAGCAAACATTTCAAAAATTTATATGGAACCATAAACAACCCTGAATAGCCACAGCAATTTTGAGAAAGGAGAACAAAGTAGGAGGGATCGCAGTACCTGATGTCAAACTGTATTACAAGGCCACTGTAATCAAAACAGCCTGGTACTGGCATAAGAACAGACGCACAGACCAATGGGACAGAATAGAGAGCCCAGAAATAAACCCAAGTCTCTACAGTCAATTAATCTTTGACAAAGGGGGCAGAAGCATAAAATGGAACAAAAATAGCCTCTTCAACAAATGATTTTGGGAGATCTGGACAGCTACATGCAAAAAAAAAAAACAAAAAAACTTGACCACCAACTTACACCATACTGAAAAATAAACTCAAGTTGGTTAAAAGACTTAAATAAGTCATGACACCATAAAAGTCATAGAGGAGAACAAAGGCAGGAAAATCTCAGATACTCCATGCAGTAATATGTTCACCCGTATGTCCCCTAGAGCAAGGGACAGAAAGGAAACAATAAACAAATGGGATCTCATCAAAATAAAAAGCTTCTGCACGACTAAAGAATACAGCATTAAAATGAAAAGAGAACCAACCGTATGGGAAAACATATTCACCAATGAAAGCTCGGACAAGGGTTCGATCTCCAAAATATTTAAAGAACTCACACAACTGCACTCCAGGAAGACAAACAACCCAATTAAAAAATGGGCAAAGGACTTGAACAGACACTTCTCTAAGGAGGACATACAAAGGACCCAGAGACATATGAAAAGATGCTCAGCATCACTAGCCATCAGAGAGATGCAAATTAAAACCACAGTGAGATACTACTTCACACCAGTCAGAATGGCTATCATAAACAAATCAACAAACAAGTGTTGGAGAGATTATGAAGAAAAGGGAGCCCTAGTTCACTGTTGGTGGGGATGCAGACTGGTGCAGCCACTGTGGAAAACAGTATGGATTTTCCTCAAAAAACTAAAAATGGAACTGCCTTTTGACCCAGCAATCCCACTGCTGGGATTATACCCTAAGAATTCTGAAACACCAGTTCAGAAGAACCTATGCACCCCAATGTTCATAGCAGCACAATTTACAATAGCCAAGTGCTGGAAGCAACCTAAGTGTCCACCAGTAAATCAGTGGATAAAAAAAATCCATGGTGCATTTACACTATGGAGTACTACGCAGCAGAAAGAAAGGAGCAGCTCCTATTCTTTGCAACAGCATGGATGGATCTGGAGAGTATTATGCTAAGTGAAATAAGCCAGGTGGTGAAAGACAAATACCATATGATCTCACCTGTAAGTAGAACCTAATCAAAACAAACAAGCAAAATATAACCAGAGACATTGAAACTAAGAACAAACTGACAGTAACCAGAGTGGAGGTGGGAGGGGATAATGGCTTAAAGGGGGAAGATTTTCAGGAACATCTATAAAGGACACAAGGACAAAACCAAAGGGGGGTAGGATCAAGGGTGGAAAGTGGGGGTAGCTGGGGTAGGGGAGAGTGGTGGGGAGAAAATGGAGACAACTGTATTTGAACAACAATAAAAAATGTGAAAAAAAAGCTGTCAGGTTTGAAAGCAAAAACAAAGTATTTTGGACATGATTTGAAAGCAGATTTATTTTATACTATATTTTTTATACATGTTTTCAATAATATATTTTTATTTTCTGAAAAAAATTTTTTTAAAGAATTAAAACATTTTGGTATTTATTTCAGAGGAAGTAAAGATAAGATTTTTGTTGTAAAGATGAATCCCTGCGTGTCTGATAAATTAATTACAGCTGGAATTAAACACATGAAATTTTGGCGTAGAGCAGGTAAGATAATGCTTTTTATTTTTTTGTAATCTAAGAAATTACTTTTCAAAGTGATTTAGCTAACTGCAATGTGATATTGTAAGGTAGATCCTGGAACAGAAAAGAGCCAGTGGCAAAACAGGTGAAATCTGAAGAAAGTCTGGAGTTCAGTTAATAGTAATATTAACATTCATGTTTGTTTCTTAGTTTTGATAAACAGTCTGTAAAAATGTAAGATGCTAATATTAAGAGAAACTGAGTTGGGAGTATTTTATGAGATCACTGTGTTATCTTGCATCTTTTATGAAAATCTAAAATTATTCAAAATAAAGTTTTTAAAAAGTGATTCACAGTTGCCTTAGTACATTTTAAACAAATATAAAATTTATTTTATCATCATTTATTGGCTGCATTGTTGTAGTATTCATATTTGCAAAAGGATTTAACTTATGAAATTAACCAAATGATGTCCATACTCCTTTTTCTGTTAAAGGCACTTTCTAAAAAAATTTTATATGCTATAAAATGATGTAGAAATGGAATGTTTTATGACTTTAGTTATTTTTAACTATAAATTAGTAACTGTGAAAGAAGTTCACACTTTAAAATGAAAATGTCTGCCCTGGCTGGTGTAGTTCAGTGGACTGAGTGTCAGCCTGCGGACTGAAAGGTCGCTGTTGGATTCTCAGTCCGGGCACATGCCTGGGTTGCAGGCCAGGTCCCCACTGGGGATCTGAGAAAGGCAACTGATTGATATTTCTCTTGTGCATTGATGCCTATCCTTCTCTTTCCCCTCCTTTCCCCTCTCTCTAAAAATAAATAAAATCTTTATTTAAGAAAATATAATTAAGGCCTAGCTGGTGTGACTCAGTGGATTGAGCACTGGCCTACGAGCTAGAAGGTCTCAGGTTCGATTCCCAGTCAGGGCTCATGACTGGTTTGCAAGCCAAGTCCCCAGTTGGGGGTGTGTGAGAGGCAACCAATAGACCACAGGTGGCAAACACAAGGCCCGTGGGCCAAATCTGGCCCTCCACCTTGTTTTATCCGGCCCAGCACCTTGTTTCTACCTGGCAGCAGCACCGAGCTCCTTGCCCCTAATTAAGGAGTAGTGACATTTATACAGTCCTAAAATTACAGTCAGCCTTTTGAAGGCAACTGTGAGGCTGATGTGGCCCTCAGTGAAAATGAGTTTGACACCCCCGTGGACAGATGTTTCTCTCCCTCTCTTTCTCCCTCCCTTCCTCTCCCTCTAAAAGTAAATAAGTAAGACCTTTAAAAAATAATAATTAAAAGGAAAATGTCTCTTTTCCACATAATTAGTGTACTTATAAATTCTAGCAATTTGACATCAAAGTCTCAGTATTCTTAAACCTTTCAGGTAAAATACGTAAATGTAGGAAGAAATGAAACATACTAGAAAAGAATAGTGTTCTTGAAGGCATTCCTCCAGTTCACTTTCAAATTGTAAACCACATAAGACACAAATGAGTTTTCAGACTTGGATTTAATACTTCATCACAAACTCACCAGATAATATTGTATACACATTTACAAAGTAAAGAGAACTGTTTTCACATTTGTAATTTTCATTCCTATACATTTAAACAAAACTTTTAATTTGAATATCTTAGTCACTTGGAATTGTAATTACCAAGCAAAGTAATGCTTATTATTTCTGTATTGGAAAAACTATAACAATTTTTGAAATAAGAGACCTAAAGAAAGTAAATAGCCTTAAAACGACAAGGTTAACAATTCATTAACTTTTTTTCTTAAGTTTGATAAAACATAGTAGACCTGAAACTGAACCATGAAAGGATAAATGGTTAGACTTTGGTGTGCATTTCAACCTTCCTCACTTTTGGGGTTCTGGTCCACAGAGTTTACTGGCCAACTGGGAAATAAGTAACCACTTCATTAGGCTAAGTGCTATTTAAACCTCTAAATGCATAGCTTTAGGTAAACTAAGTTAAAGATGACGTAAGCCTTGAGGCTAAAAGGGAGGGAGATTCTTACCTCCTGTTCCACATGTAGGCTTTGAGGATTCCAAGTTATTAATCATTAGTCTCTCCTCTAAGGAATTTGAACTGTCTTCCATGACTGGTGGGACGAGCGGCTGAAAGTTTTTCGAGCGCAGCGGTGACTTGACCTTGTAATACTGTGTGTTATCAGAAAACGCAACTAAGGAGTATCTAAACCAGGGGTGGAGACTCTGTAAATGGCTAGAGAGTAAATACTCATATTTTAGACTTTTCCAGGCCCCAAATCAAGGATATTACGTTGGTACTTATAGAACAAGAGAGAGAAACCCTGTCCTGCCCTACCAGTTTGCACCCAGTGCCATGAACTGGAGACATTGTCTCCAAGCTCAGCCTGCTGCGGTGAAGGGGACCATGGTCAGCTTCGCTCAGCTCCTCCTGGAGAGTCCTACCTTCTCAACTTGGGCAGCTGGCCAGAGACAGGGCAACCCCTGGACCGTGATTCCACTGTTAGATGCCCAGCAGTTGCCATTAGTAGAGTTCGCCACTTGCAGAGGGTCACCCTCTGAAGCCCTGGGCAGCTGCTAGTAGGCAGCCACCAGTCAGGGAGGCAGGCTTGGGAACAGAGAAGGAACAGGTGTGGCCTCTGCAGCTCACAGTGCAAAGCTGCTCCAGTGGGTGCCATACCACCATGCATGGCGGCAGGTGGGCCCTCAGCCCATAGTTTGCCCAGCTGGCTCTAGATGCGTAGCCTGTGCTCCAGGGAAAGCCAGTCCCTCCGCATTTGCACTAGACCCCTTCTCTCACTCAAGGACATCACTCCCACTCTCCTGTGGCAGACAGAGTCTGCGTGTTGTGGCTGAAGACAGGAGCAAATGCACACAGACTACAGCAGTCCCGTGGAGAGAAAGGACGGTGTGGCACTCTCTTAAGATGAGAGTCCTACGGCCACTTCTCTCAAGGGGAGAGCACCCCGACCTTTGCCTGGACAGGCTTTTATTGTTTTTCTCAGGTCTTACATCAAAGAAGGGTTTACACAATCTATTACATAGAATGTTACTGTCTACATTTTAGGTACAATCAAGGGAATGAAAATAACAAATGCAGAAGGAAAAGGTGGCGAGCTGATCATGCTCCATCCTTGGAAAAATTCACACAGGCTTTGGAAAATACCTTGAAGATAGGCAATAAATATCTACTGTTTCAGACCAGGGTGAGGGAGTTTTAGCAAGAGCAAGCCATAACAGTTTGGATGCATTTTCTGGGCCTGGTTCCCACGGGAAAACCGGTTTGAGGGTCTGGCTCCTGCCCACCACTTTACTCCTGTTGGCTTTCCATACGGGGCTGCGTCACATTCGCCGGTTTGAAACAAACCGGTTCCTTATACTCTTCTTCCTTTTCTTTCCTCATCATCAGTTCCCCTCTACTGACTCTTTCCCTTCCGCATACAAGAGTGGCGTAAATAAATCCTAAATAAAAACAACCAGACAAAAACCATCTCTCAACTCTACCCTCCAGTTACTAATTTCTTTTCTTACCCATGTACTAAAACACCTCCAAACAGTGGTTTATCCTTCACTTGGAAATTTATGTTCGCCTTCTTTCTCTTTGCAGAACTCAATCTCGTTTTTGTTTTCCTTCCCCACTCCACTTAACTGCCTTTCTAGGTTCACTAACAACTCTGTTCAGAAACGACCATCTTCCGAACGCATTTGGAATGGGACCGCTTTTCATCCTCCTCCACACTCCCACGCTGGCCTATGCTGCCTTTATCTTTAGCTCACATGACTGAAGTAACCTTCTAACTTTTTTCATCCCTGCAGCTCTTCAGTTTACTCTCAATCCATAAATTAGAATGGACCAGTTAGTAAATGAAATGCTGTGTCCTGTCATTCCACACCCAGTGTCTTACATCTCATGTAGAGTAAAAGTTAAACTCCTGCAGCCGTCTGTCGTGCTGCACTTGACTTCCCTGATGCCGTCTCCCAGTACTGCCTCCCTCACTCTCTCTGCTGCTCTGTACTGGCCTCCTGGCGGTCCCTAGTCACATTCTTGGGTTGGGGCCTTTGCACATGCTGATCTCTCTGCCTCCGACACTGTCCTCGAATGGCTCGCTCTTGCTGCCTTCTCCAGGTCTTCTTTCAGATGCCACCTCTCAGAGAGACCTTCCTTAACACCTTCCTTAAAATGGACCCCTCCTATTCCGTATCTCCTTTTCATGCTTGCATTTTCCCCACGGCACCCATCAGCATCTAGCAGACTGGACCTTTACTTATTTGTCATATTTATTGACTGTCTTTCACCAGGAAGTTCCATGAAAGAAGGGAATTTTGTTGCCTGTTTTATTCCTCGCTCTACCCCTAGTACTTTGAATAGTGCCTGGATTATATATTTCATGAATAATGAGTTCAATTGGAAAAATGGGCAAAAGATATCAGTAGGTAATGAATGGTCAGTAAAAATAGGGAAAGATAAATCTCATTAATAGAGAAGTACAAGTGAAAACTACAATAAAATTCAGGTGATATTTCACATCCCCCAGTCTCAGAATACCAAGTGTGCCTAAACAGAGGAAAGGAACTCTCTTTACTGTCAGTGGGAGTATAAGTCGATGCGTCACCTTTGGAGGAAAATTTGTCTCATCTATTTGCTGTTGCTATGGCACGTACCCAAAGCCGTTCCCAGGCACTCCTAGAGAATCTCCTGCCCTTGTATAGAAGAGGCCCTTACAAGAATGTTTAAGGCAGCATTGCTTTCAATAGCAAAAACTTGGAAGCAACGTAAGTGTGTATTAATATGAAAATGGAATTCTATATAGTTGTAAAAATGAGTTTTCTAGAGGTACAAATCAACATGTGTAAAACTCCATAACAAAGAGTGAAAAAAAGCAAGTTGCAAGTAACACATACAGAATGGTATTCACAGGAAGTTCTAAAACAAGAAAAATACTACAATGTATTGCCTAGGAATTAACAAACGAGCTGTAAGATATGTATAGAGGATGCATGAGAATCATCAGCACATTCAGAGTAGGAGGGGGTGGAGATGGGAGGGGGGATTGGCATCACATATCAGTTGTTTTAGTCATTTTGTGTGAGTTGATAGTAGATGCATAAGTGTACTTATGTCTATAAGTACTTTGTATTGTTTTTAATACTTTTTTGTATTCTTAAGTATGTCATAATAAAAAGCGTGAAAAACAAAAGTTCTGAGGACTGCTTAAAGCTGCTTTAAGACATGTATGCTTTTGCTTATTCAAAAAGCTGTGGCCTGAGAGCAGCCTGCAGCGTGGCTGCCTCAGCCAGGCGAGGTGTTGCCCAAGTCCCTCACGGAGAAACCGAGTTCTTCTCTGTAGCTCTTCTTACTGTTATCTGTCTTTCTATTTTAACAACAGTACTAGAAGAGAAATTTTACTGGTTTGCAATTCCATGTCTTAGGAAAGTGGTGCTTTCATAGTATTTTTCTGAACCAGGGGGAGGCCTGATTGGAAGGAAAGGCTACGTAGGCACGCTGGGGAAAAACGACACTATGATGTGTGCCGTGTATGGCTGGACGGAAGAGATGGCGTTTTCTGGAACGTCCACAGGAGACGTGTGTATCTGGAGAGACATCTTCCTTGTGAAAACAGTCAAAGCTCACGATGGGCCAGTGTTCAGTATGCACGCACTGGAAAAGGTAAGTGACCTAAAGATGAGTTAAGTTAAACAGAGTTTGATCGTGGAGGGCAGGGCACTTTCCGAAGACCGGGAACACTGGCGTTCGGTTTAGCTGAGCTACTCACTCAATAATGAGTTAGTCTTCCTGACCTTGTTTTATTCTTTCAACCTCCTGAGCCCAGAGTGAGAAATCTTCTGTTTGAAAAAAAAAAATAAAAAGCTTAACTTAATATTTGTTCATCACTTCCTATGTGTCAAAAGTTGTTAAAGTGCTTTATGTGTTATCACTGTGTCCTGTGAGGTGGCTACGGATATTACCCTTTCGTTCTAAAAGACAGGGTTATGAAGCCTCCAGGAGAATATATGTAACTTGCTGAAAGTAGTGGAGCTACCTTATGGTTCCAAATTATAATTTTTTTCTAAATCTTTAAAAAATTTATTGACTTTAGAGAGAGATAAAGGGAGAGAGAGAGAGAGGAACAGATCGAGAGAGAAACATTGATTTATTGTTCCACTTATTTGTGCTTTCATGGATTGATTCTTTTATGTACACTGACATGGGGTTGAACCCACAACCGTGGTGTATTCGGATGGCACTCTGACTAACTGAGCTACCTGGCCAGGGCCAAACTGCATTATTAAAGTCCTGTCCTAAAAGTAGAGTGTTTAGTGTCACTGTAAATATTTTTACAGATTCCATATTGATGTTTAAAAATATACAGTGGGTTCTTATACTAATTTCTGTTCATTACAAGCAGTAACTTTTGCCTATAAATGTTCTTTCCCCTAGAATTTTCAATACAAATAAGCTCATTATTTTAAAAGTATTTAGATCTTTATTAACTTGAAACTTTTACTTTTATAGGGATTTGTTACTGGAGGAAAAGATGGTATAGTAGCTCTTTGGGATGACTCCTTTGAAAGATGTCTCAAGACCTATGCCATAAAAAGAGCTGCTTTAGCCCCGGGATCTAAAGGTGATTTGCTATTTAATTCACTTTATAGGAGAAAATATTACTGGCCCATTAACGCATGTGGTTACTGAGGTGGAACCAGTAGAGTATATTTTTTCTTCTTTACCAGACAGGCATCAGAGTTAAATGGGAGAGGCTACTTAACTGAATGCGAGAATCATTGCTGTCCCTTCAAAATCTGTTTTCTGTGATACACATGGTAGACTATTAACCAAGAACAAGTTTAGTAATGTTAATTTTTTAAAAGATTTTATTTATTTTGAGAGAGAGAGGAAGGGAGAGAGAAAGGGAGGGAGAGAGACATCAGTGTGGTTGCCTCTCATATACCTGCAACCCAGGCATGTGCTCTGACTGGGGATCGAACCAGCAACCCTTTGGTTCACAGGTCAGTTCACAGGTCACTGAACCACACCAGCCAGGGTGTAATGTTAATTTTTAACGTTTATAGTTTTCAAAAGAAAGTTGCCCTGTGAGCCTCACATTTACCACCGATCAGGAGGCTGTTTTCAAACGTGGTGTTCTGTTGACCCGGCCTCTAGCCTTTCAGGCCTTCCTTTCCGTCCTCCTTTCCCTCAGCACATTAAGACAACGAATCGCTACTGGACCTCCAGGCCTTTCTGTGTGCCATGTTAATAGTCACCCTCCTCCCGCCGCCCAAGCCATAGCTCTGCAGTCCCATTTACCTGTGGTGAACCGCAGTCTGAAAATATTAAATGGAGAATTTCAGAAATGAACAATTCCTAAGTTTGAAATCGCATACTGTTCTGAGTAGCATGATGGAATCCTGTGCTGTCCTACTCTGTCCTGCCCAGAAGACGAAGCTTCCCTTGCCCAGTGTATCCTGCTGTATGCGCCCCTCCCCCCAGTCATTGAGTCTCACAGCGATCAGATCCACTGCTGTGTTTCACAGTTTTTGTGTTCAAGTAAACCTTGTTTTACTTGGTAGTGGCCCCAGAGCACGAGAGCAGTGATCCTGGCAATTCAGACATGCCTAAAAGAAGCCGTAAAGTGCTTCCTTTAGTGAAAAGGCAAAAATTCCTAACTTAATAAGGCATTTTATACATCTCACATCACAAGAAGGATAGTACAGTAAGATATTTTGAGAGAGACCACATTTATATAACTTTTATTACAGTGTATGGTTATAATTGTTCTATTTTATTATTAGCTATTAACCTCTTAGCATGCCTAATTTATGAGTTAAGCTTTATTGTAAGTATGTATGTGTAGGAAGAAATATAGTACATATGTTACAGAATGGACTTGTGGGGGGGATGATACTGTTACCAAATGGACCCCCCCCTCCCCTGGGGTCCACTATATTAGATTCGCCTTACCCACCACCCTTAGGAATTGGAATTATGGCTCTCAATGCCAGAGTTTGGTGAAAAGGGAAGGAACTATTTATTCAAAAAGTTATACAGGTTTAGAGTAGTGGGAGAATGTCGCCATTAAATACTCAAAGTCCCTTATGACACCCACAAACATACACAATCAATCCTTCCCCCCCCTTTGCCCAGTCAGGCCAGTCAGGGGTACTGTTTCTCAGGAAGAAAAATAGGGGTCGGTGGCTCAGGTAGCCCCTGGTTCTTCCCAGTAATCTGAGCTCAGCTGGCAGGCCTCCCGTGGTTCCCAGCACCATCAGCTGTGTTGCCAGTATCTCCAGTTCTTAATCCAAACCCACATGGTACCTTCTGTCCCACCAGCAAGAGTCTTTTCACTTCCTTCCTTCCCTGAACCTTTCTCCTGCATTCTGCCAAACTGCTAAGAGAGGCTGCTACATCTTGCTTTCCTGCTTTCTGAGCCATGTGGTAAAGGGATCCCCCTCTCCGCCCCCCAAACTCTGTGGTTCCAACCTGCATAGCTGCCACACCTGGGTTTAAATCCTGGCGTGAATCTTCCTCTGGAGCCCCATTTCTGACTCCCCCCACAATCAGCTACACCTGCCGGCACTCCTGTATTTTTCTAGCTTTTCTTGGTTGCCATAGTTAGTCCAGGAAGGCATGGCCCTGTGGCGTGGAGCAGACCATCTCCAAGCTCTCACGCAGGGGCTGTAGCCAGGGGGAGCTGCCTTCCATTATGTTATGGTTCGAAGTCACCCCCATCTCTGGCTCAAAGCATGGCCACAGCTACTTAACATATCCCTGAAGCTAGCCAGCAGTTACAAATATGTAAAATAACCATTTTTGCATGTCAGGTGTGAAGCTGGCCAGACTTGTGGGGATGAGGATACCCTATATTTTTATATTTCCTGGACACCCTGAGTTCTGGACCGTGTTATAAACCCCTCTTTTTTGGGAAGGCCCTGGATGCGCCCGTTACACATGAAGGGTTCGGTACTCTCTGCAGTTACAGACATCCACTGGGGACCGTGGAGCACATCCCCTGTGGAGGGGGGCACGACTGTCCTTTTGCCTAGAATTTTCCCGTTCTTTTCTCTTATCCCCTCCAGTTACCTGACCATATATTTATTTTTCAAATCTCAAACATTATTTCTTCTAGGATGATTCCTTTCCCTCCCGTTCTCCTTCTAAGGAAAGCTTAAATTCCCTTACCGTGTGCTTCTTTTCCAATGTGCTTCTCGTACAGACAGGGTCTGTTTGTCTCATTATGCGCTCTGGGGGGGCAGGAGCTGGCCCCAGCGTGTTTCCGAAGCTTGCCTAGGCATGGTAGACACAAGTGAATTCGTCTTAAATTGAGTTGAGTTACAATTACTAGCCAGAATATTGTGCATGCTCTCAGAGGGTCAGGAGGTGGGTGAGGAGGTGCAAACATGAGGAGCAGAAACAGCTGTTTGGTGGCAGGGGATCTGGGGTGGTAGAGAGTCAGTCATACACTAGTAGTATATAGGTGGTGTGTACTTTTGAGATTAGTAAATTGAATGGTGAAAATGCAGTGCATTTATTAGAATACTTAAAATATAGGAGAAAACAATCTTGCAGTGTGATTTTCATTATCAGAAAGCATCATTGGCGATATATATATCCTTGTGTTATGGTAACTGCATACCTAGAAGAACATCTCCATTTAACATTTCAGGTCTTCTCTTGGAAGACAACCCATCTATACGTGCCATATCACTAGGACATGGCCATATTTTAGTTGGCACAAAGAATGGTGAAATACTAGAAGTGGATAAAAGTGGTCCAGTAACGCTTCTGGTCCAGGTAATTTCAAATATTAATATTCTTTTTTCCCCCTTTGTATATGTACAGTTGATTCAATACATAGTGAAAGTTGATAGTGGTGAAAAATGATGTTAAATTAAATAGGGAAATGTTTGTTAATGTTACTATATACTAAAAAATTTAAATTTTATTATAGCTATAAATGTATAGCTTCAGTAAACAAATGCACATGATATCATGCGGATAATAGCCAATATTTTAAGTAATTTCTTATCACAAAACCAATGGAAAGGAAAACCATTTGTAATTAATTTAACCCACTCCATTTATTTAATATTTAATTTTATTTCTTCAAAGTATATTTGTTGAACCTAAGGCCATTGTTTCTCTGTGAAACTCTATTTCATTCTTTCTCAGGTATCTAACTTACAAAAATTAAAAACAAATGAATGCTAAAACTTTATTGCTGAAAACATCAAAGAAAATACTGGGTGGGGCAAAAGTAGGTTTATAGTTGTTTATATGGAAAATAATACAATAATTAATAAATAACAATACCAGAAAAAACTTTAACACACTCACAATTGTAAACCTACTTTTGCCCCACCCTGTATATTAATAATAGTACAAAAATTCCAGAAATACAAAAATTTATATGGTGGAAATGTAAAACAAAACAGCAGGGGATGCTGTGTTAATTTTTCACATGTAATTTCCTATATGTACTATGTTTTTCTGAAAAGTAGGGAGGGAAATAAATTGATAGTGTGAAACACACCAAGTAAGGCAGGATCTGCCCCAGCAGTTTTCAGTCTCTGTCATCCCGTGGCACACAGAAACTAATTGCTAAAATTCTGCAGTGTGCCAAAAATATGTATTTTGCCTATCTGACCTCAAAAAACAGGTGCAATTTTGGTTCATTCACACTGGGTGGCTATTGTCGTGCTGGCGGTTGTCATTTTTTATTTACAGTCGAAGGGAAAAGAGGTCAGCGGCTGAGTAGGCAGGTGTTGCATGTTTTAAAGCTCTGGCGGCACGCCAGTTGGAAGTCGCCGCTCTGCCCTAATGAAAAGTTGTCTCGTGCAACTCTGTACAGTAACCCTTCTCTCCACCCAGTGAATGTGTTAGGGTTTTAAGCTAATTTTAATAGTAGCTTGCTTATATTTTAATTGTGGAGATCAAGTTGTTACAAAGGTATTTTATGGTGCATTCCAAAAAATAAGTTTCAGTAGACCTACTCATTATGCATTATTCTGTCATTATCATATATTATCAAAAGTTGTGTTTAGTTTTGTCAACATGGGAAACACCCAACCTGTAAGAATTTTTATGAGTTTATTTCAGTCAAACTGACAATTGCTGGGAAGCAAAATCTCAACCGATTGAGAAAATGCTCCAGAGAATAGCAGTTTTGTACTTTATTTTATATGTTACAATCAAAGGAGGAGGTGTCAGGGGTATTAGGGAGGCCGGAGAAAGCAGAGGGGAGAGAATACTTCTTTTACATAGGTGGCTATAGTAGAGTTAATATTTGACAATTAACATGATAATAACAGTGAGGGCATTGTAGTCTCTTCTCTGGCGTGCTACTTCGAGGAGTTTAGAAAAAAGGAAATTGATATTCCGAAGTTACTGGATCAGGTATGTTATGCTGGATGCAAACAAGACAGCAGACAGGCTCGGTTAAGGCAAAGACTGACCCTTGCTGGGGAAACACAGTGCCTAGAACATGGCTCCCTCCACGAACTGTGTCTAGGTTGGGGAGTTTTACGGTCGGTCTCGGGGTTCACAGGCCGCTGTGCAGGCCTCCCCTGAGCGGGTCGGGTTTAGTATGTGGCCCCAGTTTTTTTTTCTAAATACACATAGCTTTAGATTAAATCGACCTTAACTGTGTTTTCTTTATAGGGACACATGGAAGGAGAGGTGTGGGGTCTGGCTACACATCCTTATCTGCCCATCTGCGCCACTGTAAGTGATGACAGAACCTTAAGAATATGGGATCTCTCTCCTAGTCATTGCATGTTGGCTGTCCGGAAACTGAAAAAGGGTAAGAGGCTCTCAGAGTTGGACGTAGATTGTCACAATTTTAAGACCCTCACAAATGTAAGAAAGCATAGTCAGTGTATTAAAAAAGGCTGGCTATTCACTCTGAGTCATGACGCTTGCTCATGACGCTGTGGAAACGGAATTAATGACGCCCGTTCCTCACTTTATGGACTGCCTGTGACCATGCCTGCCCTGAGCCAGTTCAACTGGCTCATGTGGGAAGAAAGAATATAGGAAGAAAACAAAGTTAAATTTCCTACCCTTTATGACTATGGATTGTGTGTAGTTCAGAATTAAAAACTAAGAAGGAATGCCTTTACTTAAAAAGGGGTAGCAGAGCTGGTGGGAGGAGGGTATTCTGGGACAAAGCCGAGCTGGGCGCGTTTGCAGGAGGCAGACGAGACTAGCATGACCAGCAGAGGGTTCAGTCCTTGGAGCAAGGCTGTCACTGTCTTCCTGGGGCTGATGAGGATACACAGGTAGCTTCCAATCTCAGTCAGGTGGTAAGAAATGTTAATTTATGGCCTGGGGATATTGTAGAAGGAGCTCTGGTAGAAAAAGTGGGGAATTGTGACTCAGAAATGTGGCAGAATCAGCAGATGAAGGAAAGGATTTGTCTAGTGTACGAAGGGCCAGGTTGAAGTTTTGTGACATGGATTTATAATTTGACCATTTAATTTATTTTTACTTCCTTCTACTAAGTTACAGAGTCTGTCTCTTCTTCTACGGTTACTGTTAAATTTTACTATGTAAACTTAACTGAAAATCTGAAGCTAGTCACAATCTCTAAAACTCCACTCACTGTCCTTCCCCCACCCCTTTTTTTTGAAAGTTATTGATGTCCAGCCTTTTCATCCTCTGGTGTTTTGTTTATTTGTTTGTTGGCGAAAATTAGAGAGACTTACCAAATATTTCAGTGGTTCTGTACTTGAATTGTCAATGTCAAAGGTTAAAAAAGAGTCCAAAACCACAGTCACACCTCTCTGTACACAGAAAACCACGTTACCAATTATTCTTTTCTTCACAGGGCCATCGGAAGTCCCAACCAGTCAAATCTGTAACATACACGGTTTTAATATCCATCAGATTTCCTTTTCTTTTTTTAGGTGAAGTATAATTGACACATGACGTTAGTTTGGGGTATACAGCATAATGATTTGGTATTTGTATATAATGTAAATAAAAAGGTTGCCACAGTAAATGTAGTTAACATCAGTCATCATACGGAGCTACAGGTTTTTTTTTTTATTGTGCTGAGAACTTTTAAGGCCTGTTACTTCGGCAGTTTTCAAATATGGAATATAATACTGTTAGCTGTAGTCCCCATACTGTACTTACTCCCCCATGGCTTATTCTATAATTGGAAGTTCGTACCTTTTGACTCCCTTCACCCCTTTGCCCCCCCATCAAGCCCTCACCTCTGGCAGCTGCCAGTCTCTTCTCTGTGTCTGTGGGCTTTGGGGTTCTGTCTGTCTGTCTGTTTGTTTTAGGCACCACGTATAAGTGAGATGACGCGGTCATGGCTTTCTCTCTCTCACTTTAGCCAGCACTATGCCCACAGGGTTCATCTGTGTTGTTGCATGTGGCAAGATTTCATCCTTTTTTATGGCTATTTAAGTAATATCCCATTGGCTGTTAAACATTTCCTTTATCCCTTCATCCGTCAGTGGACCTTTAGGTTGTTTCCATTGAACCTGCTGCCAGTCTCTTGGTCAGCTCTCACTACTCACTTCAGTCACCTCATAGTCGTGGTTGACATGATTGATTGTTCCTTCTCTGAGGTACTCCCCTTACTTGGCTCTAGGAACTGTGAATACTGGAGTTTTCCCATCTGCTGGCTTCTTTCTCTGTTTCCTCTGATGGTTCTGCCTCTTCTTCCTGTCTCTCCATACAGAAACGCTCCAGGGGTCTGTCCCTGGCCTTCCTTTTATTGTAGGTACACTCACACTTTAGGTGATTGTGTCAGTCACTGTCCAGTCACAACACAGAGGCCACACCAGTCATGTGAACCGGGAAAATGTAATAAAGAGGATGGTTAACAAGTAAAAGATGGCTACCTGCTGAAAAAGCTATGGAAGCAGGTACTGCCCCTCGTTAGCTGAGGGAGAGTGAACAGAGAACCTAATGGAGACCCGGACCTCATTCGGAAAGGGCGTGCTGCCATCTGAACACTCCGTCAGTGGTGAGGAAGCTTGCCAGAGGGAGCGGTCCTCAGTGGAACAGTGAGAGTGGTCACTGGGCGAAGGAGAAGCTTGCTGGAGGGCACAGGCCAGAGCAGGATGGCAGCACCTCTGCTTCGAGAAAAACTTAACCCAGGCCAAAGGCTGTCGTCTGGGCTGAGCATCCTGCTGGAGCCTGCTCATCGTGTCAGAGTCATTAGGGCCATGACAGTGATGGGGAGAAACTTGCTAGAGGCCTCGATAGAGGCCAGCACTGTGGGGAATGCAGCAGGTCCCCCGCACACCAGTGCCCTGGCCCTTGGAGGAGGAGGGAGCGCCCCTTTCCCTGCGTTGGACTTGCAGCGTCTCTCTGGCCCCTAGATTGGCAAAGCTTAGTGTCAGTCATCTGACAGAAGAGAGAACTCTTCTACAAGGCCCGGGGAATGGTAGGTTTGGAACAGAGAGGCAATAAATTAATAACTAGCCCAGATTACCCCTTTGTCTAATCAGCATCCATATGCATCTTTATACACACATTTGACGTTCAGTACAATCACAGAACTGACCTTATGCTTATGTTCTACCAAAAGTTTCTACCGAATGAGATTTGGCTACCATTGGTACAAGTGAAGAGTCTCACCTTCTCCCCAAAGAGAGAAGACACCCAGTCCCAACAGTCGTCGTGTCCGTTGCTGACTGTTAACTACTCTCAAAGTCAGGCACAGTCGTACTAAATATTCTGTTACCTTAAGACTAAGCTGGAAAGTTAGCTACCAACAAACTTGTACAGAATATTAAGAGGAAAAGGGAGAGAGAAGTAACTAGTTTATGTGTACATATAGCAAGCATTTATGTGTAGTCCCTGTTTCTAAAGTGGTTGTAGGCTGTGTTTGCTATCCGTGACCCTCTCCCTCTGTCACCCATTCCATGCTTTCTTTGCCCTTAGCCAGAACCTGAGGTGGGTGGGGTTACTTAACTGGTAGGGTGACCCAAACCTTCATTACTGAATGATGTGAAATCTCAGTATCTCTGCTTAGCTTTTTCTTGTTGCTGTTGTTTTCCATTAAGCTTTCGCATGGAAACCAGTGAATCCCCTGGTTTCCAGATACAGTCCCCTGTGCCTTCATTGTGTCAAGTAACTCACTTTCCTCTCTGTAGTCAGGATCGATCACTCCAGCTGAGAGAGTGACAACCCCTCTCTTCGCCTGTTGGTTCAGTGGCACAAGTTGCCCAACATGACCAGTCTCATCTTCCAATTCAGTGGAAACATTTTGTCCCCTGGTGAAAGCATTCTCCCTGCTCTTGGGAGCTAAAACAAAATTAACAAAGCTCAGAGTTGCCAGGATGCAAAAACAAGTTGTGCGCGCTGGTTATAGATAGAACAGAAGAGCCACTCCACCTCCACCCCTTGGCTTCCAGACCCATGGGTGCTGGCTGCGAGGTGGGCAGCACCTGCACAGACTGGTCTGTCATTCAAAGCGTATATTGCATCCTGGAAGATAGAAACCCCAGTCTTTAAGGGTGTTGGTTCCCAAATGGAGCCCAAAATTCATTTTCAGTAAGCCATTACATCGTTTTCTTAGCAGCTTCCTCTGAGTTATGGAGGTGAAACCAGTTAATTCCACGGGTACGAGCCTAATGCTGCACATTCTTTGCAGTGAAATGAGTTCCTTGATCAAAAGCATGGATGGTGGTGCTAACAAAAGCATTGTGGGCAGGGAAGAAAAATCCAGAATTCATGTTTATTCCGGTGAGGATAAATCTTTGCCCACTTCATAATGGACGAGGTCCCATGTAATCAACATGCGCCAGGCTGGTCTCCTTGGGACGGGTGCCATGTCAGAGGTTCAGCTGGTCTCGACTGCTAGCAGGTTAGGTACTCAGAAGTAGTGGCATCAAGATCAGCCTTGGTAAGAAGTCCGTGTTTCTGACCACAAACATAGACTTCATTCTCACCACCATGGGCCCACTGAGAAAGGATGAGCTGGCTAGGAAAGAGGCCACCTGCTGTCCCCAAAGCGTGTCATTTTGTCCATCTGACTATTGAGAGCCGCCTCTGCAGAGCATCCCTTTGTCGAGCATTCTTAGGACACAGAAATCTTCAGAGCTTGTGCCCTTTCTGAGAGGTTCATCCACACGTCTGCTTCCAGATCTCCTAGTTTCCAGCCTTTCACCCGTCCCCTCCCGTCCTTAACTGCTTGACCGGATAATTAACAGTTGTTCATGAATCAGTGTAAATCTGTCCACTTGGCCGTTTCTTACTGTAAAAATGGAAAACCAGTGTACTGCTTGAAGTGCTGCCTACTGGGCAGTTTTCCCTTTACCACTGTCCAGGGTCACCCCAAGTGGGGCTGTAATGCTTTCAGATGGGTACGGACATGCTGTGTAGAAACATCTGTAAATCTGGCTCAGATTTTTTTCTTCCTCAGTCAACTGATTGATCATAAGGAGTACCTTTGAGGCCCTAGGTGTAGATTGAGAGAGGGGGGAGGCATTGCAGAGGGAGTTACTGTTGAAGGATCCTGAGCCACCTGTACATGCAAGTTACTTGTAACTTCCAGGTCTGTCTACGCCTGGTCTTTTTTATACCGTTTCCACTTGATGGATTGCTGTTGTGCACACCGACCTGCAGTCAGGTTGGTCACGGAGCTCTCAGTGCACAGTAGGAGACTCTGGACACAGAGTCACCTGATGTCCCACAGTTAGGAATTCACCCTCTAACAAGACCTAGTGGCAAACCGGAAGCTGCTTCTCCAAGGGCAAATCGTTATCTGTAAAGAAGGGCGTGGATTTCCTGTCAAATCCCAGAGCTCTGCACTATGCTTCTCCTGTGGTAGCTTTCCAGAGGCTCCCATGCAGCATCCCTGCATACCACAGACACTTTGAGTATCTTTGGATCTGCTGGGTCGTAAGGCCCAAGCAGAAAATCAGCTTGCCTTTTCTTGTTCTGGTGCCCGCTGGAATCTGGGAGCCTTGTAAGTGACTCGATAGATGGGTAGAAGGAGCTCATTGGGATGTGTTATATGTTGCTTTCAAAAAGGCCTACCAAGCATTTTGCTCCTTTTGTGTGTGGTAGGTGATGGGTCGTGCAACAACTTGGCTTTCTCCTTGGAGGGAATATCTTGACATACTCCAGATGATTGGATCCCAGCGAATTTCACTGAGGTGGCAGGTCCCTGAATTTCTGTGGGGATTGTCTGCCACCCTCTTGATTTACTTACGTCTCACTAAGGCATCTAAAGTACTTGTTGCTTCCTGCTCCCCAGATCCATTCAACATAATGTCATCCATGTAGTGGACCATTGAGATGTTTTGTGGAGTGTCAAGACGATCAGGATCTCTGGACTGTGTTGTGGCAAAGAACAGGAGAGTTGAAGTAGCCCTGAGGCCAGGCTTTGAAGGTGTCAAAGATACAGCCAGGTAAAAGCAAACTGCTTCTGGTGGTCCTTACAAATTGGTATGAAGAAAAAAGCATTAACCAGGGTGATGGCTGCATGCAAAATGCTAGGGGTTGTGTTCATTTGTTCTAGCAAAGATCTAGAAGACTACATCTAGAAGAGTAGCTTCAGTTAGAGTCACTACCTGAATACGTTTATTATCTGTAGTTATAATCTAAAATCCATCTGATTTCAGCACAGACCCGACAGGCAAGTCTTAGTGATGATCTGACAGGTATTCTCACTCCTGCTATTTCATGTCGTTGTCTCTGGTTTTTATGGTTCTCAGGCTCGCAGTGTTGCTTCTGGTTTATTGTCTTGGTAGAGATGAATTTCCAGTTTCACTTAGTTTTTCCTGTCATAATGACCTTAATCCATGGGTCACAGAGCCAGCTGCCCAGTATATCTATTCAAATTCAGGAAGTAGGTGGGGCCCATAGACCACCGGGGTCCACTGGGATTCGGAATTGGGCTAACACATCATCTACCACAGGGTCATCACGAGGCCCCTCTTCCACTGGGGTACGGCAGCAGCATTTTGCATTTTCCAGACTTAGTGTCACTTCAGAGCTTGCACGTGGCCATTCCTGAAAGTTTGGCTATTTCCTTTTCTCAGTCACAGTCATTCTAATAAGTGGCCACAGATGCTTAGAAGAAACTTTATGTATTTGTGGCAGTGCCGCATGGTTCCTCCTCAGTGGGACCGGGCCTTCCCTTTAACCAGGGGGCTCCGAGTATGTGAATTGGCTTAGGTCTGAGAAGTGGTTGAGCATCTGACTCTCCATTGCAGTGATTTGAGTCAGGGGTGTTTGCTACCTAGTGTGCAGTTGTTTCTGTTATACAGATCTAACACTAACCTAGTAGCCTACTCATCTGTTTCATTTCTGGAGATGTCATGATAAATTAGCCACCAATAGAAATCACCACAGGCCAAAACGTTCTGATTATCAGTACATCCACGTCGTCTTTCCTTAAGTGATAAAGTGATGCTTCTTGGCCTCTGCTTCTCCAGGATTGTCCTGGTTGAATCAGGGACCCCCTGTTAATGGTGACACCCCCCATTCCTGACCCGCACAGGAGCGCAGTCACAGAGCTTTTCAAGGGTGCAGATGCTGCCCTTAATGAATGTACTTCTCAGTGCGTCTGTGAAGGGACTCTCTTCTAGACTTGTTGAGGGCATGTAGGTTGCATGTGAAAAAATCTGCTTTAACATTCTTACCTCCCTAAGCTTCCTCTATATCAGGTATTAGCCCATGGGTGAGATCCAGCCCACCCCTGATTTTGTAAATAAAGTTTAATTGAAACACAGACATGCTCATTCATTTGTGTATCGCCTAGGTCCGCTTTTGCACTACCACAGCAGAGCCGAGTAGTTGTGACAGAGACCAGATGGCCCAGCAGGCTGAAAATATTTGCTGTCTGGTCCTTTATGGAGATTTCCCATAAAGCATGCTGAGATTTGATCCAAGCTGGGGGGCTAGTGACAGCAGAGGAGCAGTCGTGATGGTTCCTCCGAAGGTTAAGTGTCCCCTTGCCAAGGCTCCTGCCTCAGAAAGCCGGTCTTCTCATAAACAAGACAGCGAGCTGTTTGTGCTGGCCAGTGACACTCGGAATGACATGTGAGTTCAGGATTCTCAGTTACGTCTGATTTCAACCAGGTGTTCCCACTCCCAGTCAGTGCCTAACTCTCACATAAGACACTTGGTGAGACTATGATTTTAAATTGTAAATTTTAAACTGACACAATTAAATTTTATATTTAATTTTCAGCAGTATCAGTCCTGTCATAGATTTTCTTTTAGACCTGCCACGGAAGCTCTCTCTCCATTCACTCTGTGACTTGTGCTGAGAGTTTAAGAACCTGAGCTTACTACTTCTTTCTATAAACGTTCTGTGCACTCCGTTGCTTAACCCAGTCTTTGTAGTCATCGTTATTTCTGAAATGGTCAAGGACAACAGCCTCTTGGACTTCCGGGGCACTTATTTCAGTAGATACTTGTCATAATCAACTGCAGGAGGTAGCTGACTATTACGCTGGTCCACACCTCACATTGCTAGTGTCCCGTGTCCCACTGGCCAGAACTTAGTGCTGTGCTCAGGCCCAAGGATGTGACTAAACTAGTTCCAGAGATCCGGTCTTTAAATGGTCTGTCTTTTATGACCACATCACCACTGATTCTGCATCGGTCCAGAGACAGAAACTACCCCAGTAATTTGAACAGGAAAAATTTAATGTGAAGTATTAGCTGATAAAAGGTGATTCTTGGGTAAAAGAAGATTCTTAAGGGGTATAGAAGTGGCAGCTGCAGAAAGCTGCTGCCTCGCATCGGACCAGTGGACAATGAATGCACTTAGAGGATGGACCCTTCCCTTCTCCCCTCGGGCTGAGACGCAGATCTCTTTGGAGAGAGGGTGTGGGCACCGCGGGAACGGGACAGTCTGCCATTGGAGAGGGACTTGACAGGGAGCTGATCTGCTATGGTGGCAGAGACACCCCACTTCAGTGCCCCAGAAAAGACCCTTCCTTCTGCTTTTGCCTTGTAGGGGCCCCTCAGCAACTCCTGCTGGCCAAAATCAAGTCAGCTGGCAAAGGAAAAAAGTACAGCATTCAGCTCCAGTATCACATAGCAGGAAAAAGAGGGATGGATTTGGAGCTGAGAGGCAGTAAATTAATAAGTTCTTACACAGTTTCTTGGCTGTAACTGCTCTCTGTGCTACTACATCCCATGTTTATATCCCGAGCCTGCTCTTCTCCCTGGAGCTCAGAGAAGTGTTCATGTGCAAACTGGCTCTGCCATGTCTTCATTTGGATTTTTTGTGGGCATCCTTACTTAATGGATACAGAGTCAAACATTTGTATCTCTTCTAATTTTTTTCTCATCTCAGTAGAGGGCGTCACCATTCAAACACAAACAAGCCTTGACTTTTATCTCTTTCTTAGTCCGCTCCCAGTTCATCAAAGTCTTGCCAGCTCTATCTTAAAAATATACCCAAATCCTGCCATTTCTCATCATCTCTGTTGCTGCCACCTTGCTCCAGGTCGTCATCTCTTACCTCTTAAGTCTCAGAAATCATGTCCTAGACTGCTCTGTTATATGTTTGATAATTAAAGGACCACTTGTTCTTAATTCATTCTGTAACTTTTCATTGTGTAACAGCAGGACCCCATCCCTCCCTTTCCAAATATTATGCTGCATCCCTTTTATGCTGCACGTTTTATGCTGCATCTTAAGATGCCAAGAGTTCTAGAGTTTTGGAACCTGCCTGCTGCATCCGTGCTGTCAGGAGAAGCCCATTTATGTGTGTTTGCCAGAAATAATAATGTGACATTATTATTTCTTCATGTGGGGGGTTGAAACATATATAGATAGATCTTCCTAGCTTAAAATAGTAATTGCCTATTTTCAGATTTTTTTAAAATTTGAAAGTGTTTTTCTAAAGATGACTTTATATCTTAAATTTCTGATTTGTTGGGTAGCTACCCCACCCCTCAAAAAATTGCCATGTATATCATTGGCTTTTTCTGTTAGTTAAAAATACTCTCACCTTTTCAACAATTTAATTTTTTGAAGGTGACTATCAGTACTTGCTTTTGTTACTTTCAGAAGAGGAAAGGTTTGTATTAATTATTGCTTAGAATTCCATACCACTGATTTCAGTAGAAAACTTTATTATCTGGATCTCTGACTCCTTTTTAATATTGATTTGAGGGTATAATAAATATAGGAATCCTCTTTGAAATGAAAAGTTTGTTAAACACATACTTTGTTTTTAATAAAAGAAAGTCACCTGACACACGGTCTCCTTCTCTTTTAGGCGGACGATGCTGCTGTTTTTCTCCCGATGGGAAAGCTTTAGCTGTAGGTCTCAGCGATGGGAGTTTCCTAATGGCAAACGCAGATACTCTCGAGGACCTCGTGTCTTTTCACCACAGAAAAGACATGATTTCAGATATTCGATTCTCACCAGGTACGATTCCTTGGAAATCACATTTGATCGTTAACTTGGATCTGGCAGTGAGTAAACATATCAATGTGTAATTTTTATTATCTGTTATTTTATCTCAGAATTTCACTTTTTTTGGCTAGAAGAGGCAGTAGGGCGAGAGGTAAAAGCCCTGTGTGAAATCAGTGGCAAAGGACCTGTAGTGCCAATTTTGTCACTAGATTTTCTGTGTGACTTGGGCCCAGGCACTTCTCTGAGCTTCAGTTTCTTCATTTACAACGTAAAGGGATTGGATGGATTGTCTTCATTTTAATCTTAATGCTTTTGAAATTACATTTTGTTTCATCAATTTCTATGTATTGATTATCTATAATAGAGCCTACTGTAATATAGGAATTAACTAATGTTAAGGCACAATTTACCTGTGTTGGTTTACTTCTATTTTTCCTACATGTAGAGAGCTTTTAGTTTTTTGGTTAAATGCAAAGTGCTTCAAAATTACATTGTGTATAATTTTTGACACTTGCTTTCTACTATACTTTACTAAAAAAAGTATTTCGTTGTTAGAGTATACTTTTAAATTGTTACCTTCTCTTGTACCATGTGACAAACGCTCTTTTAAAAAATAGCGTTTATGCTATGACATTGTCCCAATTTTTTCCCTTTTGTCCCCCTTCCCCCAGCCCTCCCCTCACTCCCAGAGTCGATCCCCACACCGTCGTCCCTGTCCATGGGTTTGACACACATATCTTGTTATAACTCAGAGAACAACTGGGTTCCTTCCAAAAAATATTACCAAAATTCGCCCTAGTTGTACAGTGTAAAAAATATTTTGAAGCGTAGAAAATTTCAGACAAGTACGTTCCTGTCCCAGGTTCTGGAAAGTACCTCGCAGTCGCATCCCACGACAGCTTCATAGACATCTACAGCGTGGCGAGCAGCAAGCGGGTGGGGGTGTGCAAAGGGGCCACAAGTCACATCACCCACATTGACTGGGATGCTAGAGGTGAGAACTTCAATAGCTGGCCTTTTATAGAAGTGTCACTTGATTTCGTGTTGCTAATGTAGAGAAACAGAAGTGATTCAACAGAGGGGCTCAAAAGGATTGTGAAAAGACAACTTTATTCTCAAAATTGTTTTTTGCTGCTTGCTCTCACAGTTGAAGATGAATGTCATATGAGTTTAGACTTTTCAGTATTTCTCCTAATATAATTCAAATTATAGTACATTAAGTGTAAATTCGTTAATTTGTAAAGTGATTTTAAATACTATACAAAAAATTTTAATTATTTGTCCTAGTTATTGTCAGAAAAGCTTGACAGTAACTGAAAATTTGTAAAATAGGTATGTTAGAATTTTAAAGTGATTTCCCCATTGTTTGATACAAATACATTCCCTAAAACTGCTCTCACATTTGCATCACATACAGTATTTAATGAATGTCTGCGTTTTAGCAGCATGCATGGCATATGACAGTATTTAATAAATATTTTCATAATGCATTTTAAGGATTTTTGTTTTAAATATTCTTCTCTATACATCTACTGTTGTAAATTACCGGTAAAGTTTTTCCAAGTACAGTTGAACGAAATTTTAAAAGTCCCAAAATTAGTTTCTAGGGTTTTTATATGCATAACAACAGAAACAGCTTTTATGTATATACATATACAAAAATTAAATCAAGTATTAATTTAATTACTTAATTATATCGGAATTAACAAAATCAAATGCTCTTAATATATGTTGACTGCAGAGAAAAATGATTTTTATGTTTCAGCTTAATTTTTCCATAAAAGTTAAACATAATACTATATGTATATGTGTTTGTATTTTATATATGTATGTATACTTTTTTCACATTTGAAAGCTTTATTCAAATGCCAAACCTCCTTCTAGAACGATTGTTTTGGGTCACGTGGCCAGCATCAGGGCTCACACACCATGGCAGCAACAGGATCGGTTAAATCTTTTTTAATTGTTGCTATGGTTAGGTGAATAAGTACATCTCCCTTTTAATTTTCACTCCTAAATTATTTGTTATCATAGACTTTTGTAATTTTTATTAACACTTGTAGTTTTTCTTTTAACATACAAGGTTCGTATTTTTATACAGTAAAAGGTAATTTTAATAAATTGTTTTCTTTAGAATTTCAAGTTTTCATGTTATGCTTGTAATGACATGTAAATTTTAAATTTTAAAATTATAAAATTATTGAAGTATGGCATTATTAATGTAAGATTATATATGTGTATATACTTTCACTTTCTTTTTAAGGAAAGCTTTTGCAAGTTAACACTGGTGCTAAGGAGCAGTTATTCTTTGAAGCTCCCCGCGGGAAGAGACAAACTGTCCCCAGTGCGGAGGTAGGAAGACAGCGGCGCGCGTGCTGTTGTTGACATGCTGCAGGTGGTTACAGAACTGATGCCTGCTCTAGTTACACATGGAGCCTGTTCTCAGATTATTCAAATTCTGGATATTTATTTTATTGGTTCAGGCTACATAGATGGGTAAAGAGACGTTGTGTTAAGAAAAAGAACAAGCCCTGTCCAGTGTGGCTCAGTTGGAGCATCGTCCCGTAAACAAAAGCTCACAGGTTGAATCCCCAGTCAGGATACATGTGAGGTTGCAGGTTTGGTCCTTGGTCAGGGCGCGTAGGAGAGGCAACCGGTCGATGTGATGTTTCCCTCTCACATCGATGTTTCTCTTCCTCTCTCCCTCCCTCCCTTTCCTTCTCTTTAAAACCCATAAACGTGTTGTCAGGTGAGGATATAAAAGAAAGAAAGAAAAGGAATAAGTTGCATGTATGTCTACTTATATGCTCCAATTACTTTCCTCAAGGACAACAGAAGCCTGCAATGGCAAGTAGACGACGTGCCATCTAAGATTAGAGCAAGCGTGCTGGCCAGATCTTTTGGGACCCATGTGCCTAAAGTACTTAGTGGCACATACCTGTTTAAAGAAAAGGGAAAAATGTGTCCAGTTTGTGGCTGACATTAGCAACAGTTTCTGACATGACATGGCTGAGGAAGAGAGGTTCAGTAAACTGTAACAGGAGACTGGCTTAAGAAGGAAGGGACTGTAATTTCCAACAATGATTATTGGAAAACACGCCTATCATGTATTAGTAGAAATTTAGATGTGAAGGGTAAGAACAAGTTTTTTAATTATTCAAAGAGCAGAAATAGGCTTCTTCTTGCCTGTCATCTAGAACACACTGTGGATCTATAATCTTGAATAATGTTATGTTACAATTTTTCTGCAGGGACTAGACAACTTAGGAAGCTTCGAAACTAAGACAACTAATAATTTTAAACTGATTATTAAATTTTATGACAGAATTACAAAGAAAAATATTAAGATTTAGTTATTAATTTTTAGGTTTGGATATTACAAACTTACAGCATTTTTTTTTCCTTTTCAGGTTGGAAAAATCAGTTGGGCGTCATGGACAGGTGTGCTCGGTTTGTGCAGCGAGGGGATTGGGCCAGTGACTGGAGAAGTCACGGATGTAACTGCCTGTTGCCTCACTAGCGACAAAACGGTTCTGGCTACTGGGGATGACTTGGGATTTGTGAAGTTATTTAGATATCCTGCTAAAGTATGTGTTTTTCTTTAACTTTCCTAATGATTATAATTAAAACTATGGTGAAGGTAATGTCCTTTCATCGCAGTTGATAGTTGCGATGTGCTCTTTCACTACAACAGTATATTATAGACATAAGTCGTAATATGAAAGGTTTAGAATTTTGTTTCCTATTTTTAACATCACATTTATGGCTTTTATCTAGAAGTATTATAATTTATGATTCCATGCCTTCAGTTGTGTATTACACTGTACAGTGTTTCTCAGTATTGAGTAATGTAAATGTCCCTCTACAGGAAATGCTCCTTTTATCCCTAATATTAAATAATTTCAGTATTCTTTTGATTACATATATACCATTAGCAGTAAATATAAAGTTTATATTTAAATTAAAACCTTTATATTTACTGCTTTAAAGTTTGTTTTAATCAAGTAAATGCTATTAGTACAACACCTACAAGATTAAACATTGAATTAATGTGACGAATGATGTTATTTTGCTAAAACCAAAGTGTACAAATGCTTCGGAGGACTGCACTGCATGTCTGTGCTACTGAGTGATCACTCGATTCTCTTACTGCTTTCCTATATTCAAACTACTGGGGAACATCATAAAAGTAAAACTCGTATATCAAGTCCAGATGCATTTGTTCTTAATTGTCCCAAATTCATATAGATAATTTGGCACCAACATAAGCATCAGTTTGAAATGGGGCTCTGAAATTGTCTGTGATACTTAGTTCATGATGATCTTAATTGCTCATATTACTATTTTTAGATCATCATTAAAGTAAAAACACACATCTAAAAATTCTCATAGACAACTCAAGTGCCCAAGAAAATAGTGTATCTGTTTTAGATACACATAAGTGGTAGAACTTTAGTTGATGAGAATGTGTTTCAGTAAAACATTTATTAGTCAGAAACTTTAACTCCAGCTTTTTTTTTTTAAGATTTTGTTTATTTATTTTCATAGAGAGGGGAAGGGAAGCAGAAAGAGAGGGAGAGAAACATCAATGTGCGGTTGTCTCTCACATGGCCCCCACTGGGGACCTGGCCGGCAACCCAGGCATGTGCCCTGACTGGGAATCGAACTGGCGACCCTTTGGTTTGCAGCCTGCGCTCAATCCACTGAGCTACACCAGCCAGGCCTAACTCCAGCTTTTAAATGATATAAATGCCCTAAGAATAGGTTCTGGGATACCGTCCTACCAATTCCTCCTTCCCCTCACGGTGGCAACCACAGACTCTTTGGGAAACTACCCTCTTGCAGTGTTTTGTTGACAGATCTTCCTGTTATTTCAGCTAACTCTTTAGAGTCTTCATTCCCAAAGTATTCACTGATTTAGCTAGCCTTATGTTTTGTATATTTAAAACATTTCTTATGTTAACATCCTTGAAGAGATGTCCATCAGAAACCTGCTTATGATACATTACTCCGAAATTTATTTCTATAATTTGGTAATGCTAGTGTTCTAAATTTAAAGGTTACCAGTATCTAGAACTTGTATTTTTCTTTTTCTAATTCAATTTATTTATTTATTTAATTGTTGTTCAAGTACAGTTGTCTCCATTTTCCACCTACCCCCACCTTCAATCCTGCCCCGCTCTGGCTTTGTCCGTGGGTCCTTTCTACATGTTCCTTGAGGACCCTGACCCTACATTCTCATGTGTGGTGCTTACAAACAAAAACACCAATGAATTAAGATAAAAGATACTTACATGGGCATATACCAAAATGATTGATAATTTTGCTAATAGGGCCATCTTGTACATATATATTTATATTCTGATTTATAAATTATTGTTTTTATTTTTAACAATATATACATAGCCATTGTTTTTAATAGATATATTCTATTCCACAGATATACACTATAAATAGCTAGCATTACTCTTATGAACTTTTAAGATATTTAAAGTTTTTCACTGCTGTAAGTAAATACTGTGATAAGTAACTTTAGCACACAAAGCCTTTTTTTTAGCGTAAATCTCTAGAAAGGGGATTGGGAAGTGAAAGGTTAGAACATTTTTAGGTTTTTAATACAGAACACCAAGCTAATTTCTAAAAAAGTCGTGTCCATGGCACTAGCAATGTGGGAAACTACTGGTTGTATTCTGCCCTCGCCAGGTTGAGAATTGTTATTTTTTTACTCTAGTGAATTTCAGTATTTTATTATTTTTTATCAGTTGCATTCATAATGATTAGTTCCTAATCATGTATTAAGAAGGGAATTCAAAATCATAATGGAAAGTTTTTAACTAATGAAATTCCTCAGATATACTTTAACTGTTTTATCTCTAGGGAAAATTTGGAAAGTTTAAGAGGTACGTGGCTCACAGCGCACACGTCACCAACGTTCGCTGGACTCACGACGACAGCATGCTGGTCACCGTCGGGGGTGCGGACATGTCCCTGATGGTTTGGACGAATGAAGCGGAGGGCTCTCGAGAGAAAAGGCCTTGTGACAGCGAGGACTCCGATGCAGATTCTGAAGAAGATGGGGGTATGCTGTTCTACAATATCTTAACATTAGAAGAAAATAGTACAGCTGGTTTAAACTGCAGAAGTTAAAACAGAGTAACAGTGTTCGAACAATGGTGGTTTCAGTATATTTGGTCTATGTAACACCAAAATTATTTTCGTGACTCAGGAATAACAGACTGTCGTGTATTGATGACTTAGATATTCTTTATCTACAAATATAAGATAATCATCCTTAAATAAGTACTGTTGAAAAATTATAGTATCTAACCTTATGTTTTAAAATAATTCCTAATATACCAGTAATACCAGTTCATTATAGAAAAATTGAAAAACCCATTTAACATAATAAATACATTATCCATAATTTAACCACTCAGGGGCAACCTCTGTTAACATTTTGAAGTCTATTTATTAATAAGGGTATGTGCCTTTTATATACCCAATATGTTTTTAACAAAAATGGTATCATATTGAACTTATTTTTTGTAGCTTGCTGTCATCACTTAGCAATACTTTGAAAACAGCGTTATGTATCATTAAATATTCTTTTACATCATTGTTACTGGCTTTATATTATAATTTGACTGTAATATAATTTAACTTCATATCATTGAACATCCTTGTATCCAAATGATAAAATCATACTTAGTCTCTTTCATTGTCACTTAACAAATAATTCTTATATCTTAATAGGTTATGACAGTGATGTTACAAGGGAGAATGAAATCAGTTACACCATCAGAGCCTTATCAACAAACATTCGTCCAATGTTTGGAACCAAGCCTCATTTGCAACAAAAAGAACCTTCAGTTGATGAAAGGTAACAGTCAAGTTTAAAACTAGATGAAGAAAAAGATACTGTTATTAAAAATTGAATTTATTGTTTAACTGAATGAATTTTTGCAAAAACTGACATGAGGACTCTTCCATTACTCTATCTGTAGAACCTCTTAGAAAACATGTTTTTCCTTAAATAGTTTTGGTGGTGACACTGGTTTTTGAAAATAGTTTAGGGAATGATGCCATATATAAAGTCTACACAATTAAAGGAATCTTGTTTGCTAACTTTTATACATGCATTGGGGTTGAGGGAAATAATAAAAATTGACTCCAATATCGAGTACTTTCTAGGAAGTGTGTGAACAGAGATACTAGATTTTGAAAAGGCGTTTTGAGCCATGTGCCTTTAATCAAAGATAGAAAATCATTATTTCAAAAAATTGTCAAAAAGGCAATTTAAACTTTAGCTTGTTTTTAATGGGAATTATTGGTCTTTGTCTAGAATCAGCAAATAAAAAATAAGGACATGTACAGAATAATTTTATGAGAGGTAACTTGAAAGTGCCTGAGCTGGGGACAGGTCAAGTGAGAAATTGTGAGCCTGATGCTGTAACAATCATTAGGGGAGACAGAAACCGATAAAGAGGCACATGGATCAGTGAGTGGCATGGATTTCAGAAGCAAAGAGGTTTTAAGACGTGGTAAAGGGAAGGTTAACCAGAAGCAGCAGTGAGGGACAAGGAGTGCGGGGCGGAAACAACAGTGACATCTTGTGTAGAAAGCTGTGACGAGGAAAACTTGACCATGAGAAGTTGGTCAGAATGTTTGAGGGGAAGTTAAAGAGAGGGAATGCCTGCACAGTGAACAGAATTTGCGGGAGGCGCGAGCGAATGTGCGGTGGGTGAGGGCAGCAGAGAGGACGGCGCAAGGAAGCATTGGCAGAGGCCTGGAGCTTACACTGGGGGTCGATCCTCAGGAAAGGATGACGTTGGAGGGTGAGAGGCATGGCAGTGATGGAGGGGGGGACTAGCCATTCACCCCAGAGCTCCCAGGCGGGTTCTGGGTAGACGTTGCAGTGGAGACTGCCTCACGGCACGTTTTGGGACCCCCAGTGGCTGATGGGGTACCTCAAGCATAGCAACGGTGAGTCCCTTCACGGTGATAGTCAGCATTGTCATCACGTGTAAAGAGGCAAAGTGTGAAGCTAGAGATGTGTTTGAAGAAAGCTGACCAAACCATAATCCACGTACTTGCACAGGGTCCAAGGTGGAAGTGACTCGGCCGGAGGCAGTCATACTGTGCACAGGGCGTGGGTTTGCATTCAAACAGATGGGTTAAAACATTCATTTTCCCCTTTACCAGCGTGTGCTCTAGAAAAGTGGTCATCCTCTCTGAGCCTCAGTTTCCTCAGAGGTAGAAGGATCGTGATATCTCTAACTTACAGAGCATTTCAAGGCTTAAGTGAAGTAATGTGTATGAGGAGCTTAGACAGGAGGTCTTTACCCGTGACAGCCTCCCATGGAATGAAGTACAGAGTAACCTGAGGAGGACCCTGGTTCATGCTGAAGCACTCCCTGCCATTATGTATTCAAAGTAATGAACGCTGTACATGTTCACTAATTAATGGTTTAAATATGCAAAGGTGGACATTCCTAATTAGAATATCTGCAATATAGTGCTTAGTATTACTTAAAGAAAATTCTGTCTCCCAGGTCATGGGACATGAAAAGTGTCTCATAAAGGAGAAGGAGCCCTGGCTGGTGTAGCTCAGTGGATTGAGCGCGGGCTGGGAACCAGACAGTCCCGGTTCGATTCCCGGTCAGGGCACATGCCTGGGTTGCGGGCCGGGTCCCCTGTGAGGGCCATGTGAGAGGCAACCATACTACATTGCTGTTTCTCTCCCTCTCTGTCTCCCTCCCTTCTCCTCTCTCTAAAAATAAATAAATAAATAAATAAATCTTAAAAAAAAAAAAAGGAGAAGGAACTTGCTGTTTCCATAGTCTTTTTCATTTATTGTATCGATTTTTAAAGAAAAATACTATCATTTATCACCTAAATTCGGTATGTCAGACAGTGTGACCCAATTTGAACCTGTAGGCCATCTTTCATGGTAAAGCACTCACATTTTCTTCCTCATGACTGAAGTGGCCCAGTTCTGACAGAGGAAAACACCTCACTGCTCAGGAAGAACGACTCTCAGTGTCGTAGTTGTGATCCTCGCCGTTGGCTTGCATTTTTCACACTGACCTCTTAGAGTTATTTTTTAAATTATTTTGCATATTGTTCTTAAATTATAATACAGCTCTACTAAATGCTTCTAGAAACGTCGGGGCAGAGGCAGCAGTAACGTTGTTCGTGGTTAGGAGTCTTCCTCCTCCTGAAGTGAAAGGATCAAAGGAGATAAAAATAAAGAGCTATTTCTTTTTACCAACTTCGAATATATTTGTGAGGAGAGAAAATGTTGCATATAATTGCTTTCATATTTTAAACAAAATATATTATAGCCACTTAAATATGAAATAAAATACTTTATAAACAGTTAAATGCTTGTCAAATATCCACTTAAAAGGAAAATTTTTCTGATAACAATTTGATTACTAGTCTAGTTGGTTGATACTTTTGTGGGATCTTTTTTCCTAAGTGACTTTAATAATTTTGTTACTCTTTTTCTATAAATACTTGTGAAGCAGATCTTATGTATTAGTTTACTGTCAACTACATTTTTAATATTTTTGAATAAAAATATTCAAAACAATGAGACATAAAATTCGTTACTTTTTATTTCTTTAAAAGTTTGTTGTCATAGTACTTTTATTCTGCTTATTAAACTGGTACATTTTATTCATAAACTGGTACATTATTTTTCATACATGTTTCTTATGTTTTTTCCCTTCTGCTCCTTTTGAAGGCAGGGGGTAGTAAGGTAAGTATTTTATTAAAGAAAATACTTTACTCAAAAATCGACTTTTGGTCTTTAGAGTATTTTAAAGTATATCTTTTCCCTATACAACATTGAGCCACATTTGCCATGACAGAATCAGGAAATGAAGTAGGTAGAACAAACCCTATGAAAGAACTTCGTTTTATAGATACAGCCCGTGAGTGCTGTAATCAGGGTCTTCGTTACAATCATTCGTTTACAAACGACTTTTCATAAACTCCTGTACTCAAGATGGTTTCAGTTTTTCCTTATGTTTCAGAGACTCATAAAAATAATCTGTTAACCACATATTTTTATCAGTGAAAGAACTTTCAGTTTATAAACTGGTATCATTTAATGCATGTTTAATATTTTTATTAATTTTAAAACATTAACATAGGGCAATGATGGTATTTGTGTGTTTGATAAAGCATATGCAAGAAAGGACTCTGGGATACTTCTGGAGCTACTGTTAGTGAGAGGAAAATGTCTTCAAACAGTTTCTGACAGAGAACAGTGTGGACAAGGCTTGTTTCGAAGCTTTTTTAAAAGGTACCTGCCGGAAAATGCTGGAAGATAAGGGTGAAAAAAGTAGGTTTGAAACCAGAGTGTATAGAAATTCGAATACTAGGCACTCCTTAATTTGCAGTAGCAGCCGTTACCTGTTTTTTTTGTTTGTTTGTTTGTTTTTACGTGAAGGTGAGTCTAGTGGGAGAGAAAAGGCCCTCAAAATTCTGTTAACACTGTTTTAGCAGAAATAAAACGTTCAGGTCTAGCCTCAGATCTGGAGTAGCTTATTTGGGACTGATCTCAGCATTTTAAAGGGATGTGGGCAGTTTACAGAGGTCTAGAAGGAAGCACAGGATGAAGGAGAGTTGCAAGGCCACTTCATGTAAAGAGTAATTCATTGTGGTAGGAATCGCTTGCTTCAATCTAAGAACTAAGTGGAGAGATTATCGCTGCCTTGGACGGGAACAGTTCACGACCTCCCTGTCACAAGCAGTGTCTGTGGAAAGTTTAGATGGCTTTTAGATGTCACTGGTGCTCTGCAGGGATGTTCGAGACATGCAGAGAGGGTTCCTGGTTTCCTGGGGAGGATGGACAAGATGACTTGTGTGACCCCTTCCGATTCTGTTTGGTCATTATGTTATTAAGGGAGTTTCGGGTTTTTTTTAAGTTATCTCCTTTGCGATGAAAATCCCGAATCCCACATGGGTCTTGAGTGAGTCGCTCTGCCTGCTCAGTTGGACGGAACCCCTTTAGTAGCAGCTCCTGTGTTACCAGCCTTTTAAGTTAGACGTTAACATTTTATTGCCCTTTCTTAAGAACAAAGATAAGCTCTAATATTTTGTTTGAAAGTCAGATTTCTCAGTAAAAAAATTAAAATGGCAAGTTTTAATGTTTATAACACAGAACATGTTGAATTCTCATTTGTTTTTCTTTTTCCCATTCTTTCTTATTTCCCTGCCATTAATGGAGTAACTTAAGCCTTTCCTTATATGCGGTAATAGATAAAAACAGTAGGTCTTTAATATATACAGTGAAGTTTGTCTGCATTAAATTTGTAAAACTATTATAGGAAGTATTTTACAAGTGTTTTAAATTCAATCTTTTCCCTTTTTTTATCTGCTGCTAAAAAGAGGTTCCAGGTAATCCTCTTTCTTTGCTGTTTTATGATACCTCATTTGTATTTTTATCTTCTTTTTTATTCCCCATTAACGAGCTATGTTACTTGGTATTTTTTTACCTCCAATCACAGTTTTTCACATTTTTCTCCTTTGAAATGAGTATTTCTGAAATGAATAGCATCTCAGTTATTGGATTCATACATACCACATAAGTAACTGCTTCTCTAAAACTTTATCCATTTAGCTTGTATAATTTTAAAAGCTGTACATATTTAAGCAATAATACATCTGATATGAATTATATTTATAGAAATTAAAATATGCTTGATTTACACAGGATCGTATAGATGAAAATTACCTGTTTCTTAAAGCTGTCGAATGACAGCGTCGACTGAAGTTCAGCAGAGTGACATGGAAGCACGGCCATGGTACCTTCGCTAACATGGTCCTAGCAGAAATGTCGGGGACTTAAATATCGTGAACTTCAGTGAGATTTATTAATTACATGCATTTTTAAAAGTATACGAAAAAGGTTTGAAACCAAAAAATTGATGGTAACTTGCAGAGTTCTCTATATAGTCTTGTGAGGGCATTTAATGTTTGCGCCTCCAGCCATTCGTGCTCCGTCACTCACGCACACTGCTCTTATGAAAGTGCACACTTCCTTCACATCACGTGTTCAAGATACCACCCTTCCTTTACTTTTCGTGGATGAATAACGCGAAAATCATTTTGAAATAGAAATGTATTGTTATGCCTTTATTTTTATGGACTTATTCATAAATGTTAGAATTTTCACAGGAAAGTTAATGTGTATCATTCCCTGATTTAGTTTTTAAAAATTGAATATTAGCTTAAAGTTTGGAGAGGGGAGTTGATAAATGATTGATTTAGATTCAGTGTTAAGGTTATTAAACATTTGAATAATGGTTGTCTCAGTTAAAACTAAATGGTCTGGAGTTTTAAAAAATTTTTAAAAAGTTGTTAGGAAAGAGCCTCCACATTTAAATGATTTAAAAACGGGAACTCGATACCCCTATTGGAACACGATGAACAGATGCTGACCGAGTCGTGGGGACAGAGAAGGAGCACCTAGGGTTCTGAGGACTGCCATGGAGGTGAAGTTGGTGGGGAAATGGTGAGGATGAGGGAACAGAAGGCATTGGAGGCCGCAGGAAGAGGAACCAGCGCTTCCCGAGGTCGTGTGGCTCACCGGGCTTGGTCGCTGAAGGCGTCCGCCTGACTGACGGTGATGCCGTCCCGTGTTAGGGCCCAATGGGAGAAGAGAGTTGCAGGTAGAGTGCAAATCGGAACTCAGACGTGGTTTTTGTCGCCAACAGTGTAGAAAGTGCATAGAAATTTTCAAAATTCAGTTCAAGAAGAATCTGTTGAGAGCCCGCCATGTGTAAAATACTGTGATACAGATACTTTGGAGCCGTCATCCAAGCTTTGTTGGTGAGGCACCCCATCAAGAAAGTTTTGAGTATATAAAAACTGACATTTGTGTATTTTTTATGAGCAGCCTGCCCTCGTACCAGTGTAGTGTTTACATTATGAAACATACACCGAAGAAATTGAAAGTAAAATGAATAAGAGCTCTAATGCTTTCTTTCCACCTTCGTGTTTTAGAGGATGTCCAGATACAGAGGGCACAGTGTAGCGAGCAGCACAGGTTGGGCTGACGTTTATGCAGGTGTGGTAGACACTTCTCTCTGGGGGCAGATGAGGGGGCCCGGCGAGCGAGCCTGGGGGGGTGCCTGCCTCAGCCCCGCTTCCCTGTTCCAGGCCCCCCGTGAGCAGGGCCGCGCCGCAGCCAGAGAAGCTCCAGACGAACAACGTCGGCAAGAAGAAGAGGCCCATTGAGGTGAGGAAAACCCGCCTGCTCTCCAGTGTCCACTTGACCTTAAAACGTATCCTGAGTTCATTGTTTTCTTCTTATAAAGGCCCAAATCTTGTCATTATTTTTAATGAAAATAGACCTATTGAATAATAATCTTTTTTGTTTGGTTGTAAAAATTGATTGCTTAACTGTCAAGTCTGAGGTTTAGTTTGACATCCTGTGCTTCTCCCAGGCATGTCATGATCCCAGTATCAGTGGCCACAAGCAGACTGTTAAATCGGGTCAGAAACAAAGCGGTAAAGCTGTGGGAGGGTGACCGTCGTGCTCCCTGTGCCACTCGGCCCCGCAAGGTCAAGGACAGTGGTGGGCACTTGAGCACAAGTCGTCAGAGAAGGTGTGCTTCATTTTGTGCACCAACACTGGTGTACCGTTTGGATCTTGAAAAGTACAATACTTGGCCACAATTTATTTATATTGAGTTTTGTTTGCAGATCAGACATTTTGACTAATACACACAAATCGGAATATTCTTTTGGACAAAAGTATCTCAGTGTTTAACACATGAAAACTTGGAATCAGTTGACCTTGCAGTTCCCTTTTTGTTTTTATAACTTTATGTAGGAAAGCATAGAATGTATGTGTCCAAAACAGGTTACATAAAGAAGTATGTCTAGCTTAATTTTGGGTTTGTAGTTTGTAAAACATGCAGAATGCACCCTCTCTTTGGGCTGAAGACACCAGTGCTGTATACAACAAAAGACAGTGACCAGCTGGACCTGAGGCGTCATGTGATTGTTTCTCGTCATTGCAGGACCTCGTGTTGGAGCTCGTGTTTGGCTACCGCGGCAGAGACTGCAGGAATAACGTTCACTATCTAAACGACGGTGACGACATCGTTTATCACACTGCGTCCGTTGGGATTCTGCACAACGTCGCTACAGGTGGGAGGCCCTGATGCTGCGTCTCTACTTCTTTTTAAATTTAGGATTTTTTATTTAATATCTTAAAACCCTTTATAGTTATGACTATAAATAATTAAAATGCATGAGCCCAGAATATAACTCTTTCATAATGGAGAATTGTCTACTAATATTTCAAGTAACCAAATTTACAGTCTTCATAGAGATAACAGCAGAAAAGGATTTCATGCTGCAAAGTGCTTATCGGTCTCTCTTAGACGTGAAGGTTTAACCATAAGTCGAAACCTTGTTTTATGGTGAAACCATTTCTAACTCCTTTCTGTTTCCCCATAACCCTGACACGAACTCGCATGGTTTGGCTGGTGGTCTCTGAGAGTGACCGAGAGAAGCAGTTGAGGGACTGGGTTGCTGTGGGTGGGGATGCAGTGGGTGGTGCTCTCACTGAGACTTTGGAAAGCTGAGAACGTCACTTGCCTGTGGCTCTGCGGATGGCCCATCATTTGATTCAGGAAGGTAAGAAAATACTTCTTGATTTTTATATATTTTGGATTTTTGAAAATTAAAATAAAGTTCTCTTAGCGTCATTTGATGACCAATGATGTAATAATACTCCCAGTGACATTCAGTATTTAATTTTGAATTTGGTTTTATTACCAAAAATTGTTAACTTCATAAAGTGTGAAAGTTGGAAGTAAAAATAGAGATTATTTAGTTCAAACATTTCTGACTTTTTCTTCTGGTAACTTCACTCTGAATAGGTAAAGAGTTCCCTACTCCTGGTCAGTATTAATCATTAGTATACTTTTTCTGTATTGGTTTCCTAAAGAAAAGTACTCACCAAGATAACACAGAAATTGGTGCCAATTTTTTATGTAATAATTTGTGTCACTTAAAAAGTACCGCTTAGAAAGAAAATCCTCTTTGAGTGAGGTTTCACGTGTCCTTCAAAGAGAGTAAAGAAGCGTAAGAGAAGACAAGCTAGAGAGGGATGCTTGTGTAAATACACGGTCATGTGTACACATCCGTGCACTGCTTAGTGGGGAGGATGCGTTCTGAGAAGTGCTCACACGGGTGATCCCGTCACTGCGCAAACACCACAGGGCGCACCCACATAGTCTGGAGGGCACAGTCTGTCACACACCTGGGCTGTGTGGCTCCTAGGCTGCACCTGTACAGCACGTCACTGTACCGAATACTGTGAGCAGTTATCACACAGTGCTAAGTATTTGCATATCTAAACACGTTAAACATAGAGAAAGTACAGTAAAAAAATGCAGTATGAAAGGTTTAAAAATGATGCATCCGTGTAGAGCGGTGACCATGAGTGGAGCTGTGGGACTGGAGGTTGCTCTGGGTGGGTCAGTGCATGAGTGGTGAGTGAGTGTGAAGGCCAGGGCATCCCTGCAAGTACTGTGCACTTCGGCTACACAGGAGAGAAACGGTGCAGTCAGGAAACAGTGAGCGGGAACTTCGTGAGGCTGCTGCCATTGTGACATGGCGCACAGTCATGGCAGACTTATTTAAAGTAGAAAATACCCTCTAAAATAACAATAATAAGCCGTGGCTGGTGTAGCCCAGTGGATTGAGTGCGGGCTGGGAACCAGAGGGTCCCAGTTCGATTCCCAGTCAGGGCACATGCCTAGGTTGCAGGCCAGGTCCCCAGTGAGGGCCATGTGAGGAGCAACCATACATTGCTGTTTCTCTCCCTCTCTGTCTTCCTTCCCCTCTCTCTAATAATAAATAAATAAAATCTTTAAATACGTGAACCAGTAACAGTCATTTACTACTGTTAACAATCTGTTATGTACTATGTGTAATTGTATGTGCTGTACTTTTATATGACTGGCAGTGCTGTAGCTTTGTTACACCAGCATCAGCACACACGTGTGTGTAATGCCTTGACTATGTTACAGCATCACGTGGCGATAGGAATTTTTAAGTTCATTATTATCTGTGGAACCACTATCTTTTGTTGTTGATTTCTAGAGAAAGAGAAGATGAGGAAGGGAGAGGGAGAAGCATCTGACCTGTCGTTCCACTTATTTATGCATTCATTGATTGATTCTTGTTTGTGCCCGGACCAGGGACTGAACCCACGATCGTGGTGTACAGGGACGATGCTCTAACCAACTGAGCTGCCCTTCCAGGGCTGGAACCACTCACTGCCTTATGTGCAGTCTGCCATTGACCCAAATGTTCATCTGACGTTTGACTGCCCTTATTTTTTATTGTTTTAATTTTTGTATTTGTAATTTGTCACCTTTCCTTTTTTTTTTTTTTTTAAGATTTTATTTTTATTTTTAGAGAGAGGGACACAGAGGGAGAGAAACAACAATGTATGGTTGCCTCTCACATGGCCCTCACTGGGGACCCGGCCCGCAACCCAGGCATGTGCCCTGACTGGGAATCGAACTGGGACCCTTTGGTTCCCAGCCCACGCTCAATCCACTGAGCTACACCAGCCAGGGCTGTCACCTTTCTAGTGATGGGTGTAGAGAGACAGGGTGGAGGGGAGACTAGACACTCATTTGGCCTCTCACCAATTTGCTTTTTGATGACCCTTCATAATTTGGAGCAGGCCACGTCTCGACCTCATCTCCCGCCTGTCCGATGCACTCGCACAAGCCTGCCTGCTTGCCCTGCACGGCCACAGCCTGCCAGGGGCTCGCACTGTAGCTGTTCTAGGTGCACCCCATTCCTTCTCGGATCAAACCTCTTCAGTACCTCCCCACTGACAACAGAGTAGCTATGCCATGAAGTAGGATGGCATTTAAAATCCTGTAATTCTAGTTTCAGTTTGCCTTTCAACCACATTTCTCACGTTTCTTCTTTATAACCCTACACTTCAGACTGGCGAGCCCTGTGTACGCACACCTAGTACTCCCCCCCCACCCCGTGTGCCTTCACTCACACTGTTCTTCCACCTGAAATGTCCCTCCCCACCCCCCTTCATATTTACACAACCTGCCGGGTCATCCAGGAATGTCATGTGCCCGAGATAAGAAGACTCTTCTGCAATGAATTCCCATGGCGTTTTGAACTTTAACTCTCTGTGGCACTTGCTCCCTTCAGTCTTGTCTCACTTTAGATTATGCCTGTCAGGGCTCCATGCTGTTAAATACACATTTCTGAGTCATTTTCCCGTTCTTACAATGATGTACACTTATTAAGTGCTCAAAAATATCTGTTTAAATAGGCAAGTTAAACAGAGCAGCTTATTGCAGTGGTTAAGTGCATTGGGCTGTACAAAGTTTTCACACTTAATTCTCAAATTCTTTTTTCATAGGAGCTCAGAGTTTTTATCAGGAACATAATGATGATATTCTGTGCCTCACTGTAAATCAACACCCCAAATTTATCAACATAGTGGCAACTGGCCAAGTAGGTATGTTTGTATATTTTAAAAGAAACAATTTTAAGTAATTGTCATGTTCAAATTAATTCATCCTAGGGGAAAAATTAAAATATATTTGTGTACTGTTCAAAATGTATTTGCACATAAAGCGCACACCCAGTTTTACCGTATTTACTTCCAGGTATCTTTTTCTCACTGGTTAGCTGAGTTGATTCTAACAGTTCAGAATTAAGAATAAGCTGTTTTATGGTGCTTGAAATAGTTGGATTTAGTCCTTTAGCAGATGTTTCTGATCAGCAAAAAGGTTTAACTTAATAGCGTGTAAAGCATAGAGGAAGAGTTTGAGGAGGACCAGGTAAATAAGGGGGGGCCAAGAAGTAACTAGGCTGGGGGGCCAGAGCCTCTCCATCAGCAGAGGTTACCCTGGAAAGGAGGGAGGAGCCAAGTATGCTCTGTGCTCTTAAATCCCCTCAGCTTTTTCTTTTCTTAGAATTAATCTAATTTGCCAGCTGGTTCGAAATCCTCACCTGTACTGCCATCTCTAACTCTGTAGAACTATAAACTTAAACAAAGGCTGTAACTACCAGGAAAAGAGAGGATAGGAAGTCTCCTTAGGACGTGTCTCCCAGTCAGCGGTCACTGTGAATACTGCAGCCTATTTGTCAGCTTCCCAACCCTGGCACAGTTTTTAAAAATGATTGAAAGCGTGGGGTTTGTTGGGTCTCAGTGGCCTCAGTTGCTAGGCCAGCTTTTCAGGTGTCTTTTTCTTCTTAAACAATTTACGCTTTTAATATGTTTGTTTTCACACAAGTACTGAATTGATCAGCTAGATACTTATTTTCTGGGCTGCTTAGTTCTATAGTTGTGCTCCAAAGACCCTTGTATTCTTTTTTTTTGTGAAGTTTTCTACTATTCAGAACAAAGTGGACCAACAATTCACTTGTTAACTACAAAATATTCTAGTCTTTGAATGTAAATACATAGGTCTAACCCCCTTTTCTGCCAAGTTTTGTGAAGTTGAACTGTGTTTTTACTCTGCATGGCAGCGAGAGACCATGTTATTACCATTTTCTAACCAAAGCACCCCGTTCAGTGCCTCTCGGCATATGCCTAGTTGCTGTTGCTGGTGGTGTCGGTCCAGGTTCTGTGGCTACAAGCAGCTTACCAAAAACCCCTCTTTTAGTGGAGTTTACGTTCTGTGAATAAAACTCTACAAGGTGTGGTTCTTTCATTTTCCAACTTTGTTCCTTCTTTTCTTTCCCTCTGTTAAGCAACTTTAATACATTAGTGCCCTAGTTTTCTCTTTTAAGAAATGTGGTCACAAATTAATCTTTCATGAAATCTGATTCTTCTTTTAAAAAAAAATTGAGATACAATTGACATATAATACTATAGTAGTTTTAGGTGTACAACATAGTGATTCCGTGTTTGTACTCTTTCATCTTGAAAGGCAGCACCGAAGGGGGTGTGGAATGACTAGTTCCCTCCCCATCTCTCTCCTTCCAAGTCACAGTCCAGGCGGTTCAGAGGTAGCCCTGGGCCTTGCCCCACCCCTGCTCCCCCACAGAACGGATAACAAAAATTCCTTACCGATGACTTACTAAATGTAAGAGAGGTTCAAGAGAAGACCAGAGTGAGGGACTTTTTCGATTCTGAACCTAAAGAGAATTGAATCGGTAGTTACTTTGCCTGCCAAGCTTGTTTACCCACAAAGCACAGAACAGTGCCAAACATGTTTACGGTTCTCTTTGTTAAAAATCACATAGATCATAGATATGTCGATTTCTGGTCAGGATGGCAGCATAGGTACACAGCTCACCTCCTCACACAACCACACCAGAATTACAACTAAATTCTAAAACAACCATCACTCAGAACCATCAGAAATCGAGCTGAGTGGAAGTCTGACAACTAGGGAGTTGAAGAACCACGTCCATCCAGACTGGTAGGAGGGGTAGAGACATGGAACAGGCTGGTCCCTCACCCGCGTGTGGTGGATAAAAGGTTGAGAGGTATATCTCAGGCGTGAGGAATTCCAGCCCCACACCAGGCCCCCCAGCCCAGGGTTCCAGTGCCAGAAAGATGAGTCCCCATAACTTCCGGCTGCAAAAACCAGGGGGGATTGAGTCAGTGGAAGAAACTTCTGGAATCCCAAGCAGTTCCTCTTAAAGAGCCCACACATGGACTTACTCAGACTCACTCCCTCTGAGCTCCAGCACCGAGGTAGCAGCTGGAAAGGCACCAGTGGCATACAGGGAGGAACAGAAGAGTCTGGCATCAAGGCCAGAGCAGGGGGACAACCTTCTCCCAAACAGAAAGGAGAGCAGAGGCCATTGTCCCTTTTCTGAACCCTCCTCCCAGAGCCCCAGAGCTGGCAGGTGGATTAGAGCTGTTAACTGTGGCTTTTCCACATGAATGGCTGGCCTTGGCTCACGCTTCACAACTTCCTAAATCCTCTCAAACAAGCAACAGCCAGCCTCAGTGATCCCAGGCCTGGCACTAGCAGCAGCCAGCCGAGATTCACAGCTTGGCTTCGCCAGGGAATCTCCAAGCCCAGCACAAATAGCAGCCATCTCAGATTGCTTTATAGCTCATGCAGGGTGGCCCTGGGCAGAACACCGGTGGGGGCTGACATTGGCCTGCACCAGCTGGGAAACCCCAGGGCCTGCGCACCCAGTGGACAGCTGCTGACCATGTCTTCAGGGCACCACCGCCCTGCCCCTGCTCAGCTGATCCTCCACATGAGCGTCCGTGGCTCATGCGGGAGGGGACAGAGCTGGGAGCGGGAAGAGGAAGGGCTAGGCCAAGGCCGTCTCTCACAGCCCCAACTCTGAGGAGTTCTAAATTCGAACCAGACCTTCCAAGTTTTTTAGAGGGGTACTTGTCAAGATAAGATACAATTTATTTTAATTTATCTTGACCAATAACGTGAAAATACGTAGGCCTGTAGTGTTTAGGTCTTTATTTGTATTCTTGTCCCAAGTCCTGCAAATATCCAGGGACAAAGCTGACTTCCAAACGAAGCACCCAGAGTCTTTGAACCGCGCTTCATGCAGCTCAGTTGAAGTCCTCTCCCCACGATTGCTGTGAGAGTAAGCTCAGAGCTCCCAGTGCTGTTTCCTGAGTGGTCTGCTCGGCTGAGTGGGCTCTTCTCTCTCCCACGTTCCATGTCGGGGCCGTGCGGCCCACGTTACCAGTTTGTCCTTGAGCCAGTATTTCACGGGGGTGTGAGGCTCGACCAGAGCAGTCATCTGTCTTGAAAGGATTTCTCAACTTCTACTCCTTTCTTTCTTGCTAGAGACCTATGCTTCCAAATTTTGCTTACGAGGTATCTCTACCACAACTATAACGACCATAGGCTTTCATGTTTTCTTTCCTGGCAATCTTTAACTCATAAAAAAATACTTAGTTTGAAAAAATTAAGAAATTTGTTACTGTATTTTACCATGTATAATGCCTACCTTTTTTGCCCAAATTTTTGAGGGAAAAATAAGGACGCACATTATACATGGGTAGTACCTGAAATACCTTGAATCTGTTCTTACATTTTATAAGTATTTGTTACATAAAATTTCTGGTACCATAATGTTAAAAAATAAATGCTAAAATTCCTTTATAATATGAAGAACCAAGTATCTAAATATAAATAAGTAAAAAGTTGAATTAAAAAATGAAAGATTTTTTCCTGAAAGTTTGGGCCAAAAACATGGGTGTGCATCATATACAGCAAAATATGGTAATTTCTGGCCTGAATGAAGAACTGCTGCTTTCTGGAGTTACGTGGTGATTTTGCCATTGTTTCTCAGAAGGTTTGGATGTCACTCTTCCCTTCAAGTAGGGGTGCATTGTAACCTGAGAGGGTCTGTTAACAGTTCCTTTGTAAACCAAAATGAGGGCCGTAACAATTTAAGTCATACCATTTTTATTATTTTAAAGTCCTTAGAATGTTATGTAACTTATGAAGTACAAAGAAAGCAAAGTATTGATCCAGGATTTGAAAGGTTGTGTATATGGAATGTTAATCTGTATAATGCACAATTTAAATTATTGGCTTCACTTACAATTTACTCAATTTCACTACAATTAACTTTGCATATAACACTTTATTATTTATTATAAAATTATCACTATTTTAAGGTAATCAAGTTTTTACAGATTTTAATTTTAGTATTTATGTTATTCATGGATAATTATTTTTCTGCTCCTTTTCCATTTTAGGTGACTCAGCAGACATGTCAGGTAAGGAAAATTAATCAGTTTTTACTTCTAGTTGTATTGTTCAGTAATGACAGTCCAAATTTTTATAATAAGATACTTGAACCTATTTTGGATTTTTAAAAAAGGAAGAATACATCATCTTAATGTCATGATACTGAGCCCAATCTCTGACAGTAATGATATTTAAGTGTATATGTATTTCTGACCTCTTTAGTTAGCATGCCCAGCACCGCTGTAAGCACTGTACACATTATTATGTATTTAGTCGTCACGAGAATTCTTCACGGTGGGTATGAACTTGCCAGTGTCCTGGAGCTGGTAAGAGTGGAGGTGGGTTTAAAACTTAAATATTCATCGATAAACTTTACTGCCTGAAGACAAATTTTTTTTAAATTTTACGTATTATGCCAATTTTGCCATATTAGGTCAACAGATCATTTAAAGATATAAGAATAACTTTTTATTAGTGATTCTGACCATGGCCTTGTGAATTTAAAAAGCTGTTAGATGAACAGTGTGCATCCATTGTTTTCAGATATATGATAACTCGGCTTTTCAGCTGAACTCTCCGTTTACATAACATAGTGAGAAGTAGTGGTCTGATAAGAAAACATTTCCCAGTAATTTGTTTGTTTCCCTGCCCTCTTCCTCCAGCAGAAAGTGTGGTTTTGTACTTTGACTCTTCACTTACAAATTCATTCAACACAACTGGCAAGGGCCTTGCTCTCCTGGTCACACACACAGCAGACGCTGGCGGTCTCACGCCGGGGCAGACGCTGGCAGACTGCAGCCCAGACTTTAGATTACCATTGACCCTCTGTATCCATGGGCCCCACCAATGGCAGATCAAAAATACCCAGAGAAAAGATCCCAGAATAATCTCAAAAAGCAGAATTTGAATTAACCACACACTGAGCACTATGCTGAATGCATGCAAATGAAACAGTGTAGGCAGCACTCTGTAGCCTATATGCAAATACAGGTTATATGCAAATACCGTGCCGTTTTACATGAGGGACGAGAACATCCCGGGTTTGGGTACCAATCCCCCAGGGAAGCCAAATGATAACTGTATAGGAGAAGATGAAATGTACTTCATAAACATAACTTCATCCTTCTTCAGTAAGTTAGGCCTTGAACATTTCCAGTCATTTAAATCTTAACCGGTGTTGCGTCAGTGAGTTTGGGACAGTCTAACTGTGGGGCAGTCCCATCACACAGTCACACTTACATGTTCCAGAGCACGTCCCTGGTGGGAGTTTCTTACTGTCCCGTTTAATTCTTTGTAAATGTGGGAAGGGCTCGGAATTCAGCTTATCTAAGAGTACTTGCTATTTAAATTTTAGGTAACTGGAACTCTGTAATTTGTGGCATATTAAATTTGGAGATAAAAATACCTGTGTGATGTTTCTTGAAACTCCATTGTCTACCTCGTAACATTTAGGCAAATAATAGTATATGAATTGCCCAGAGGTGCTGTTTGTAAACATATAAAAATGTTTTTATATTATAGAAGACCCATGTAATATTTATCACTAGCAAGATATTAGAGTGATCTACCCAGTAAATATTTACATTTTAAATTTGAACCATGTAACACACCTTATTGGTATTAAATTTATAGACCTCCTATCCTTTGACTGTTATTAAATGAGGGACACTCAAATTTTAGTTCAGTACTTAAATTATTGTCAGTTTTTCAAACCTAAATAGCTTATTTTATAACAAGGTAACATTTTTCATGTCTATTTCCATGTAGTTTTGATTTTTTAAAGATTATTATTTTTATTTATTTTTAGAGGGGGGTGGAAAAGAGGAAGAGAAACATCAATGGGCAAGAAATATATCAGTCAGTTGCCTCTCATGCCTCCCCAACTGGGGACCTGGCCCACAACCCAGGCATGTGCCCTGACCAGGAATTGAACCAGCGACCCTTCAGTTCACAGGCTGGCACTCAGTCCACCGAGCCACACCAGCCAGGGCTAGTTTTGATTTTCTTACATAAAGTTGTATAAATTTTATATCACCTGTCATTGAAAAAAATTTTAAAAAAATAGCTTGAAAAGCAATGGAGTTGCATAAATCTTTGAACAATTTCTACTTGATGATACTAAAATTTAAGTCCCTGGTTTAATATATTGTAACTACTTTGAGGAACTATTAGATTTAATTTATCATTGTAGAACATAAGTTGTAGATGGTATACAATATAGTCTAAATTTATCAGAATATTTTCTTTAGAGACCAACATTTCTTTCTGCGCCAAATGGTTTTAAGGTAACTTGTCTTACTTAATATTTCTCTATTTTTGCAATACAGTGTTTGTAGCAGATTATAATTTGAAGCAAATGTACGTTAGTATTTTGGGGTTTTTTTACAAGTACTTATGATCTGAGACAAAATTAGCTGCTGAATTAACTTACGCATTTCTTAAAGGTATCATTCATAAAAAAGGGCAATACAGGCTATGATTTTTTTAAACTTAGAAAATTCAGAGAACTGGGAAATGTTTTTAAGCAGTAGAAACTGGCTACTCTCACACGATGAATAGCAACGAATATAATTTTTAAAAAAGATTAGTTTTGTTTCTTCCATAAAATCCTGTTTTAAAAACACTGTCTTAGAAAGTGATATGGATGCAGCATTTCACCCGCTGTCTGTGCGGCTAAGGATTTCTTTTGAGATCCTTTCGGGGGTTTCCTACCTACTGCTTTTTGCACTTTATGTTTGCTTTTTATTTCTCCTGCAGATAACCTGAGTACTGACTATACCCTGATATTGAATTGTGTAATATTTATATATTTCTTCACATAAGTATGTAAAGATTTAACATGTATCTAAAACATGCATTATTTGTGTTGTTTAAAGTTGTGATTACCTAATTTGCTTATCTGAAAACTTTTTTCTCAAATGAGTACAATTTGGACTATAGACTGAAAAGTATTCTGTATTTTTTTCATTCCTCTTTTCTTTCTCATTTAGGCATAGTTACGTGTTTTTAGTCAAGTACACGGCCTTTCTTTGGTATAAGTTTTTCCATGTTTCAGAGATGAGTATGCTTCTGTTTTAGAAATGGAAACATTTATCAGAGGTGTATCACAACCTTTGGATTTTATCTTTATTTAGCTACAGCTCCTTCTATCCACGTCTGGGATGCAGTGAACAAGCAGACTTTATCTATACTAAGATGCTACCATTCAAAGGGAGTGTGCTCCGTCAGCTTCAGTGCTACCGGCAAACTCCTGCTGTCTGTGGGACTAGACCCAGAGCACACTGTTACCATTTGGAGATGGCAGGAGGGTAGGACTTTTTCTTCTTTGTGATTTAAAAAAATAACACTATGGTAATATGAATTCCCTATTTAGTATTTGCCTTAACTTGGTGAGTTAAGCCATTATTCATACAGCCTTCCACGGTACACCACACACGGCGCCGCTATTGTAAGTGTGTCCCACTTAAAGAACCCAGTGAAATTGTAAGCTCACAAAATGTAAACTAATGAAAGTTATTAATATTATAAATGATTTGCTGCTCTTTTCTTTCAGTAAGTGTGTTGCTAATGTTTGATTAGTTACAGAGGATCTTAATCAAGAATGGAAACGGCCCTGACTGGGTAGCTCAGTTAGTTGTGTTGACCCAATAGGCCAAGGTTGTGGGTTCGGTCCCTAGCCATGGTACACACAAGAGTCAACCAGTGAATGCATGAATGAGCGAAATGACAAATTGATGTTTCTCTCTCACCTTTCCTCATCTCTCTGTATAAAAATCAATGTTAAAAAGTTAAAAAGGAATGGAAATAAAGTATATTGTAAGTGACAATAGAAGATCCGTAGGGTCATATACACTTCAGAGAAAACTTTTCAAATACATAGCTACTAAAAAAGGTGAAATTCCTAAGAGCTGCATAGAAGA
>PVJI01000435.1:224295-265689 GCA_004026765.1 Micronycteris hirsuta
CCCCCCCCCCCCCCCCCCCCCCCCCCCGCGGGCCAAGCACGCAGTAGCGCAACCAGCCGATTGCCTGGTGGTGGGGCAGGCCCACCCTCTCTCTTTTAAATAAGCATTGCCTGTTTGAACTGTGTATTTTCAGTAACTGTTTGATCCTGTAAAAACTAGCTTCGTTCTCATGTTAACTTTGTTAACTTCATGACTTTGTCGTATCTTTTTTTATCAGGTGCCAAAATTGCCAGCAAGGCTGGTCACAACCAACGTATCTTTGTGGCAGAGTTCCGACCGGACTCGGATTCCCAGTTTGTCTCTGTGGGCGTGAGACACGTGAAGTTCTGGACTCTGGCTGGGCGGGCTCTGCTGAGCAGAAAAGGGCTCCTGAGCGCCCTGGAGGACGCCCGGATGCAGACCATGCTTGCGGTGGCGTTCGGTGCAGTATGTCTCTCACACGCGTGTGCCCGTGTGCTTTGAGTTACCGAAATGGGGCTCCTTTGGATTTTCTTGCCCTAGCTGAGGCACACTGATGCTGTTTATATGGCACTGTAATCCGCTGGTCATGACAGATGTCCTGGTCGTGCATGTATTTCGTCTTTTCAAATCTGATACTTTGAGAAATCAGGGAGTGGGGAAGTTAATGAGGGAGGTGGATTATAAGGAAACATTCGAATCCCTGGGCCATTGCCATTCTCAGAAGTCTTCGTTAATTTTATAATTGTCACCCCAAATCCTCTAGGTCCTAAAAATGTTGTCAAAAGAGATAGCACAAGAAATGCAGCTTTCCAGTGTTTCAGAGGCAGTGCGTGGACTTAGGGTTTCCTTTGCTTTCTGTCATGTAGCTCACCCACAGCACGTACTTGGAAGGCCTCAGGGCCAGCGTCTCCGTTCAGGGGACCAGAGCACAGCTCCTGGGCTTGATAGAAATTGTTCAGAGCCGTTTGCTCCTCCCTCCCCCGTGCCATCTGGGACTGTGTTTCACAAGCCACAGCGCTTTGCTTTTATGGTCTGTCCTGGCCAGGCTTTTTAAATCCTTTGGTTCATCATAAACCTAAGTGGATTTCCTTACTAAAGTGTTTATGGGGGTATGTAATACTTGAAGGAAGAAAGTTACAATTTTAGAACCTTTAAGCACACTTACAGTTTCGAGAAAAACACTTTTGAAAGTGTTGGCTAGGCCATGTCAAATTTAAGTTAAATCTTTTGGGGATTCTTAATATAAGACTAGTAATTCCTTTTCAGAAGAAAGCCCACATTCAGATCCTTCTAGCATTTAATTTGCCCATTTAGATTAACTTTCTTCTTACATATAAAATTCCTTATGTAGTTAATTGCCCATTCCCAGTAGAAAATAAACTTGAAGATTATAGTATTATTCATACGTGACTTTTATGTTTAAAGCAGGAGTGCATTCAGGGAGAATGTTTGTTGCATAGCAAGGTGGGTTTTACTCAGGTTGAGCCTTTTGAAGCTGTGTGCAAGGGGCTTATGGAAGCAGCAGGAGGAGTAAAATAGTAGTGTTTACACCAGAAGCATTTGCATGCTAATTGCAGATAAGGCATGAATTAATGATGCTCCTAGATGACAGATGCAATTGTTATTCAAACATGAGCTACAGCGAGTAAGTATGAATGCTGAGGAGGTCACAGTAACATTAAACTGTAGGGAAATTAAACATACAAACTAGTATTCTCTGTAAGATTAAAGAAAAACCTCTTTATCACTGAAAAAAGAAAATTTCAGTTTGTTATCATTTGAAGTCTTATATTCCTATTGGTTCTTTCCATATTGTTTTGGGCGAAAGATCTTACATGAGTTGCTCTAAAAGCGAAGCTAGAATGGGATGAAAAAATAGCACAGGATTTAGGTACAGGATTTGATTTCTCTAGTTTCCACACAAGGAACTATATCAGGATTGCAATTCTTAACGTGACTTAAATAAGCTTTTGGTACCTTACCAAATTTATCTTACTTTGGATTGATTGTAGAAATCAATTAACTTTTGCTATCTTGATTTTAAGAAATGGCAAGTGTTAACTTCATTTTTAACTTCATGAGTTAGTAAAATCTGAAAAACTAAAACTTTGCTATAGATAATAGTTTTACTTTCTGTGACAAAATATTGAACCTAATAAAAAGTTATTTTCACTTCCTATTTTTATTGTTTTTAAACTGTTACTATTGGCCTTTATTTCTTGGGCAGTTATAAGGAAGCAATCCAAAAGGATGATGTGAACTAGAATTATAGTATTTTATCATTGGAAGACAGCTTAGAGACTGAATTCCCTCGTTTTACACATGAAAAAACTGGTCCTCAGAGAGGTTAAAAGTCTTGCGCACGGTTATTCCCGCTGAGCAGCAGCAGAGCTGGGAAAGGGAGAGGCCCCGGCAGAGCAGAGCCTCCCGTCCCCGTCTCCCAACCATTGAGCCCACCGCCGCTCCCGCCGCAGGCGCTCTGTGTCCTCGGTGAGCTAGGCGCACACTCACGTAGAGAATTGCACGTTTGAACTCTGTCTGCACTTTTGATGAGTTTATCTTCCCCACTCCTTTTCAGAGTAACTTGACGTTTACAGGTACCGTCAGTGGAGACGTGTGTGTGTGGAAAGAGCACATACTGTGTCGCGTCGTGGCCAGAGCGCACAACGGGCCCGTGTTCGCCATGTACACCACCCTGCGAGACGGGCTTATTGTGACTGGGGGCAAGGAAAGGCCGTGAGTCCTGCTTCTTTTCATAGCCTTTCTGCGTACTTATGCGTGGTGATCTGCCTGTGGTTCGCAGTTGAGTTACTCATTATTTCTAGGCCATACGGATGATCTTCTCTGGCCTTGCTGTATGCTTCTCCTTTTATTGCCTAGATGTGACTTCTTGTCGGTCCTTATTTCTGATTTTAAATGGCTTCCATTTTTCATTTTGCATTGTAGATAAACTCCAACAGCTGGGGTGATAATTTTTTGGAGGTATGGACAGGTAGTTACCCTGCAAGTTAAGAATTGATTTTCTTGGTGTCTGTATTTGCCGACTAACAGGTGACTCATGGGTGACCCTTTGCCATCGAACCCAGGATCGTCATCTTGCTTTTTGCTCAGACTGGCCCCTGAGGGGCGAAATGCCCGCTGAACGTTAGAAAAGGGGGAGAGGATGCTAGGAGCAAACGCTGCCTTGTTGGTGTTGCTTAGGGCAAACTTGTTAGATAAAATTGTTTGATACCAGACCTCAAAATTGAAGTCGAGGAGAGGCCTTTTTCTGAGCGATGTTCAAATCTTTCGGTGGAAACCAGATTGTCATTGATTTCCTACCAACATGTTACTATGCACGTTAAAAGGGAATGTCATGTGACCACGAAGGGAAGTGCACTTCAGTTCAGGGTTGAAAGAACCCACCTCTTCTGGTTAAACCAGACACAGCAGCTTTCGCCTTCCTCCTGAAGGAAGGTTGTATTATGGCACCAGAGAATGTTTCTTCCAGAAGACAAGCAGTTCATCTAACAGAAAATACAGCAATACACTTCCCAGTTCTTCCAAGAGAAAAACCACAAATGGGCTGCATTTTTTAAAAGATTTTATTTATTTTTAAAGAGAGGGTAAGGGAGGGAGAAAGGGAGAGAAACATCAATGTGTGATTCCTTTAGCGAGGCCCATACTGGGGACCTGGCCCACAACCCAGGTGTGTGCCCTGACCGGGAATCGAATGCCGACATTTCAGTTCACAGGCTGGTGCTCATGAGCCCACAGCCCTTTGAGAGAGGGAAGGGATGGAGAAAGAGAGGAAGAGCAACACGATGTGTAAGTGATAAATCTCCTGGCTGCCTCTTGCACCCCCCAACTGGAGACCTGGCCCCACAATCCAGGCATGTGCCCTGACCAGGAATCGAACCAGCAACCTTTTGGTTCGGAGGCCGGTGCTCAATCCACTGAGCTACACCAGCCAGAGCTATGTATTTTGAAATTGTTACTCTGACACTTGTGTTTCCCACAAGTCATCAAGTCTTGCACACCCCTCCCTGCTCATTAGTAATCTATAAACTTGTTTCAGTAGGATATTTTTTTAATCTTAAGAATAGTTTAATAACTAAGGTGATAGGACGAACTTACTAAAATGCCAAAACGAACATAGAACGTTTCAATGATGTCTCAAAATCAAATGAAAATGTAGTTGACTGAATATTTTTAAAATGTATGTGTGCAGGTACGCTTATTAGATAAAAGGTATGTTTATTCCCGGATTTTGGTTTCAGTAGGATATTTGAAAAACAGTGGTAGAGAGAAAACATGCTTCTTTTTTGTTCCTTAAAATATACTCTATAGCATAACTATAATCCCTTTCTCTAGCCTTACATTCCCATCACCCTCTTCACATTAAAAATCATTTCGTACATTTCCTTTGATCAAGAGGTGGTGATATGCTCTGTTTGCATGTTTGCAAACAGGATGCATGTTTGGGGGTGGGCTAAATAAAATTATGCTCATGTCAGAAAAATGAATTTTCATAAAATAAAATTTGCTGAAACTGAATGTTTGCCTGAGATCCAGTGTATCTTAAAAATTGCCATAAAAAGTTTAGAAGAATATGTGAAGTAAATTGTAAACAATCAGGGCCATTTTTAGTATCCTGCTTATAACTTAGCATTTATTTATTTAAAAAATTATTTGTAAAAGCCAGTAATAAACGCTTTTTTCTGGTTTGGGTTATTTAGGTCTAAAGAAGGCGGAGCAGTGAAACTGTGGGACCAGGAGCTGAGGCGATGCCGTGCCTTCCGGCTGGAGACGGGCCAGGCCACAGACTGTGTCCGCTCCGTGTGCAGAGGCAAAGTACGCTGCCGGTCGGCCGCCGCGGGGCGGCAGCAGAGAGCGCGCTCGTGCCTGGGATTCTCTCCCCTTCGCGAGGCGACGAGTTAGGCACTCAGAGCCGGCTCTGCTTGCGGGCCTCCTCTGCCTTCTCCCTGCATTTGCACCAGTGCCGTGCGTGAGCCAGGAAGCCCTTGGCCTCAGTGCTGTATCGAAACCTCCCTGTTTCCCTGGGTCTGTTAATTCAACCATGGTCGATAGAAACGACTTTCCTTTCCAATTGACTATGCTGCTGTCTCATTTTCTTAAAAACACACATTTTTATAAAAAATTTCACCATGCATGTACTTGCAAAAAGTGTATTTATAAATCATCTACATGTATATTTTGTCAGTCTATATATTAAATATTAGTTAAGCTTTTATTCACACTTATTTTTATTTTTTTTTAATATATTTTTTTATTTATTTTAGAGAGAGGGGAAGGAAGGGAGACAGAGAGGGAGAGAAACAGCAATGTATGGTTGCCTCTCACATGGCCCTCACTGGGGACCTGGCCTGCAACCCAGGCATGTGCCCTGACTGGGAATCGAACCAGGACCCTCTGGTTCCCAGCCCGCGCTCAATCCACTGAGCTACACCAGCCAGGGCTATACTTATTTTTTATTAAAATCCAGTATTTTCTTACTATGTGTAAGTGCATTTACACCTGTTTGGAGATCTTCAGACTAAATATCCTGAGGCGAAGCTCGATGATTGGAGAAACCAGGTGTATTGCCTTGCAATGGTGCCTCTGGTTGTAGGAAACTGCATACACTAGATTAACTGAAAGCAGAAAATTCTCTGAAAGTAGCCTATTCTGTTTCTGGAACTGATTCTAATGGGGGTGGGAGGGAGCCCACACAGCCCCAAGCGATTCTCACACCAACAGGGGATCTGAAAATTCACCTCAACTCTGACCCTGTCCACCCTGGTCCTAGGAGACTGCCCCACCCTCGTTAGACCCTGTGAGGCCCTCCATACCCCACCCCAGGTTTGGTTCAGTTGCTAGAGCAGTTCACAGAACTCAGAGAAACATTTTACTTTGGATCTCCAATTACTGTAAAAGGATGTGACTCCTGGACAGCCAGATGCAGAACCGCACAGGGCAAGGTATGCGGGAACAGGCTTGGAGCTTGCACGCCCTCCCCCAGCCAGCCATCCTCCCCACATCTTGTGCTCACCAACTGGAAGCTCCCCAAGCCCTGTCCTTGGAGTTTCTGTGGAGGATTTCGTAGTCAGGACAGATTACATCTTTAGCCATTGATAGCTGATTGAACCTGCAGCCCCTCTGCCCTTCCCAGGATGAGCGGTGAGGAACAAAGTTCCAATCTTCTGGTCACAAGGTTGGGTCTCCTAGCAACCAGCCCTATCCCTAGGTGGAGTCCAAGGGGCTCTCACTAACATAATGAGAGACACCTTTGTGGCTCTCATCACTTAGTAAATTCCAAGGGTTTTAGGCTCTTTGCATCAAGTATATAGTTACTATAAATCACAGTATCACATATAGGTCAAGGTCGTTCTTAAGAGCAACTGTGGTATTAAATATATTGGTTTCCCACTGTTTCAGGGCAAGATACTGGTTGGGACAAAGAATGCTGAAATAATTGAAGTTGGAGAGAAAAACGCAGCATGTAGTATTTTAGTTAATGGTCACGTGGACGGACCCATATGGGGACTAGCGACGCATCCTTCCAGGGACTTCTTCCTTTCTGCTGCCGAAGATGGGACAGTGATACTCTGGGATATTGCTGATAAAGTACGTACAGTTTTTTAAAAGATGCTATTAATTTCTCAGAATTGAGAGTTTTGAGAAGAAATTGGTTTACTTCCTAAGTACGCTACTTAATGTAGTTCTCTCAACTCTTTTGGTTCTTATGTAGAAGATGCTAAACAAAGTGAACTTGGGACATGCTGCTCGCACTGTGTGTTACAGCCCCGAAGGGGACATGGTGGCTATTGGAATGAAAAACGGAGAATTTATTATTTTACTGGTGAGCTCTCTAAAAATATGGGGAAAGAAGAGAGACAGGCGATGCGCAATTCATGACATCAGGTTAGTCAGCAGACAGGTACTATTTCTAGTGCTCTTTAAGTTCCTGTTTTTCTTTTAAACTGAATTTATTGGGGTAACGTTTGTTTGCAAAACCATACAGGTTTCACGTGTACAACCCAGTAAAATATCTTCAGCACATGGCATCGTGCGTCCATCTTCCCAAACAAAGTCTCTTTCTGGCCCCATCCCCCCTTTTACCCACTGTCACCCCTTTTCCTCTGGACTACCGCTACACTGTTGGCTGTTTGTTACATTGTTTTTTGGCTAATCTCTTCCCTCTAATACTCTTAAATGACCCAGTTTGGATTTGAGAAAATGTCCTTAATTCACATCGTAAGTTGTATGGTGAACTACGGCTGTCTGTATACTTACTTCTTGCTAAATTAGGAATCCACTGGACACCAACCCCACTGCCTTGTAAGAGCGAGTGCTCAGGGAGTGTTTGGTAACACACTGGACATGCCAAGAATTATCCATCAGCCAGGAAAACTCAAGTTGCAACCCCAAACATCTCTTCTTTCCATTGGAATATATAGTTCATTCAGTACTCAATTGAACATCTGCTGTGACCCAGAATCTGAATTAATTTCAACTCCTCTTGAACCTTTTTCAGTGCTTAAGCTTGCTTTAACAGTGGCTGCCATTTATTGAGCACTTGTGTGTGATCTAGATTGATTATTGAATCTAGGTCTGTCAAAATCCTTTTACAAATGAACCTTCCCTCCAAACTTCAGTGTAGGACAGCAATGGTGGCTCCCCTTAGCTGCCCCAGGTCCTTTGGGCACCTACCTCAGCAGTTCAAAGCGTTTTTAGACTGGAGAACTGCTTCCCGTGGCCACTAGGCACCGAGCCCCCAGTAACCTGCCTGAGTTAAGCTGGTCTGTGTTTGCTGTTCACACATGATCTTTCCAGATGAATCTTATCTTAGTGAGTTACTTAAAACTTATGTAATGGTTTTTTTAAAATATTATTTTTTAAAAAAGAAATTAGGAAATTGAAGTTCAGGAACAATTTAAAATGGAAGTAAAATGCACGTTTTTTGTTTCATGTAACGAATATCTCTCTATACACAATCAGATCAGATAAATCTACTTGAGGCCATGTTTTTTTCCAGTTTAAATTATATTTAAGCACTGATTTATCATCTTGTTCTTTTTCCATTACCCTTCACCCACCCCTGCCCCTGCAATCACCGCTGCTGTCGGTGTCTGTGTTCTGTTCGATCCCTCCACACCCCTGACCATCCCAGATCCGTTGCCTGCTCTGAGCCTGCCTGTGTGGCTTGTTAGTTTGGTTTGCCCATTAGATTCCATGTATCAGTGAAATACTATGTTGAACTCAATTTACAACTTAATTTGTTCATGTAAATCACCTTCAAGATACACAAGAGATGTATATAAGACCTTGCATGCATTTTGAAATCAATCACACAGAAGCAGTTACTTTCTCGATAGTTGGCCAGCAGACCGCGGTCACATGAGGTGAATGTTACCTGGACCTTATTGTACCTCTGCACCATTCCAGGTGGTGATTCATGTTCTCTGCTTTTAGAGCAACTTGGGACAGAAAGCCACATGCCTGATTAAAATTTTCGAAGTACTCTTTGTAGATGGCACCTCTCTTAATTTTGACCACGCTGCTCTCTAAGGCCAAGTATTACTGGGTTCCTCTCCTCTGTGGTCAACAAGCGAGCTGTTGACACGGCCACAGGCCCAGGCTGACCCTGCAGCACTGCCAACAAGCTTCCCGCTGGGCCCTGCACCCCAGACTATCCATCACACACTTGAGCCAGAAAGTCACAGGTCTTAAAGTAAATGTTTACACTGTTTCATGTCATGTAATTCATTTTACATGTGTTTTTTAACAAACTCAGGTTTAGTCCAGACTCCCGGTTTCTGGCGGTGGGTTCTAGTGAGAACTCAGTGGATTTTTATGACCTGTCATTGGGCCCCACCCTCACCAGAACCAGCTACTGCAGGGACATTCCCAGCTTCGTCATTCAGATGGACTTCTCCGCAGACAGCAGGTACCTCCAGGTACAGTACCAGCACTGTGCGTTCAGTGCCTTCTTTCACATCTCGTGTGTGTGTGTGTGTGTGTGTATAGAACTCGTGTTCCAGAGCTTCCAAGCCCTTGCCATTTATTATTCATGGTCTCCACATTCTTCAGTATCCCATATCCCATTCTTCAGGACTTTTCTCCCTTTTTTTGTACAAGTTTCGTAGTCATCTTTTACGTTCTTAGTAACGTTACAAATGTAAACCAAGTAGCATTTTGCTAGAACACTGTCAACTTCTGGATTTTGCCTCTCACATAATGGAGCTCTTGTCCCACTTTAACATGTGATGGAAGGTCTCCACTGGTTGCTACAAACGGCATGTCTACGAAGTGCCTTCAGGAAGACACCTGATGGACCCGGCTGCCATCGACAGAATTACTTGGGCTACATGGACTAGGTAAGCATTCCCTATGTCCAGAGGGGGGACGTGCCTGACGGGCTGGGAGAACCTGAGCAGGTGTCATTCCCATGAGGGAATAGTAACTGAGCTTTACGTTTTGTTACCGTATCTTGAATTCCTCCCTTATGCTCACCCTGTATTTTCAGGCTCTGTCAGTTCTTTTAAAGAAAGAAGTCAACATTATGACCAAAGATGCCTGATATTTCCTTTAACTTAGTAAGTTTAATAGGAGGCAATAAAAACATATATTTGGTACTGTTAGGGAGTTGTATTATTTCTCTATCTTAAATGAATGCTATCTTGCAGCTGTTAGAAATGAAATCTTACAAAATTTGTTCAAATTTGCCATGGATATCCATCTTTAGTCAAAGTAAATGAAAACCGCCAGCAAATTCCTATAGGAAACCATCTATTTTATAACCAGCTCTCACAGTATTATCAAAGCATTATTTAGTGTATATACCCTTAAAATTATAAAAATTTCCTTAACACATTAAGCACGGCATCAGTGCCTGGGGACTGACAGTGAACTTTCCGTCCAGGCGGTGTCAGTGCGTGGGACCGGCAGTATCAAGGTTAAAAAATAAATGCTGTAATTTTAATGAAGTTTTGCATTGGCTGCACCATTGTGGGCCTGTTTAGCTCAACACCCATTGAATGGTCACTGGCCCGCCGCCGGAACACAAAGCCCAGCAAGATTGGCTCCACGCTTAATGTGCTAAGGGGTAAGGGTTACCATCCCAGGAGAAACTCAGGATTCCAGATAACTGACCTTACCACAATTTACTCCCTGTATTTTTAAAAATAGAGTTAGCCATTTAGAGGGTAATTACCAAGAAGCCCTTTCAGTGTGGCAAACCTGTCTGTTTGCCACTGTGGGCTCTCACTCCTTCCCCCCAGCATTCTAGGGAACGAAGTCCTGGGGATCTGGTCGAGACACACGGAGAAAGCTGACATCAACTGCGCCTGCGTGTCTCACTCCGGAATCAGCCTCGTGACGGGAGATGACTTTGGCATGGTTAAGTTATTTGACTTCCCGTGTCCTGAAAAATTTGTAAGTGTTTGGTTTGGTACTTTATATAATTATACTCCCAATTCAGATGTCTGGTTATTAGTACTTTCCCCTACATATCAGCTAAAATGTTATTGTCTCCTGGTCTTAGAAGTACTTTGTGTTCCTAAAATTTTTTACAACCTTCCTATTTACTCTGAAATAACAGCTATTAGAAATTATATCCCCTGAAGTAACCTCGTATCTGCAAACTATCCTAATAGAGCTGCTATTTACTTTTCGGCAAACCTTTAATCAATCTGTTATTACCAAGTTTTAAATGCGTTTCCTCAGAGGAAAACCCCTGGTTTGCGTTCAGTGCAGACCCATCACTCGCTCTGAAAAAGCACTGGGCCAGCGGCCTGACCCTTACTGCTCCTCTCCACACCCCTGGTGATGGAGATCACGGTTCCTTGCAGCAGCCTTTGAATTCTGTGTGCATCACACCCCTTTTTTTTTTTTTTCCCTTTAAGGCAAAGCACAAAAGGTTCTTGGGTCACTCACCCCACGTGACAAATATTCGATTTACCAGTGGTGATCGACACGTTGTTAGTGCTGGAGGTGATGACTGCAGGTCAGTAGCTCTCTGAGCCCAAGAGCCGACTGCCTTCACTAGTTCCTCAGAGATTGAATTGTCAACAGCTTGTTTCTGGACTCAGCCGTCACTGTAAGGCAGCGTAACCAGGTGGCTCCTTGGAGCCGCATACTATTTAAATACAGGCTAAGGAGTTAAAGAGATGTTACATGTGTATGATTTGAAAGCTCAATTGAAAAGCTGTTCTGAAAATCTAGAACTGCAGTGACCTCATGCAGTCTCCCCTCTGGTTGCAGTCTGTTTGTGTGGCGATGTGTGCACGTGCCTCACTGAAGGACGTGGATGCCGAGAAGACGATACACTGACGGCCTTGAGGAACCAGGATGACAGAAGAGGGCAGAGTCAAGTGGTGCTAACTTGCGATGGTAACAGGGATATATGCCAGAGTCATCTAAACAGAAGACTGACACATTCAGGATATTTATTATATGTACTGGTGACTGTCTACAGTCCATACACTGCCAGATAGTTACATTTCAAGGAAGGACTGAATAAATACTCAATAGTGAGAGCCAACCCCCATTTGGGGGGAGTGTGCAAATTTGGCAGTCCTGCTAGGGAGGTTTAGGGTATAGCACTCCTCAAAAAACCAAAACCTTAAAAACCCAACTTGGACAATTTTCATCATCCTTTTAGCAAAACTCCTTTTAGAATTTATATTTTATTTTTAAGTGTCATGGTTTAATGAAATATTTTACCCCGTGCTCCCATAAGGAAAGAAACACACCATCACCGTGAAGAATGTTTTTAACGGGCAAAAGCGAGTCTTCCCCGCGGGAACACACACGCCCGCTGGGGGGCGCACTGCTCCCCAGGCGCTCGCAGCACCCGGCAGAGAAGGGGCAGTTCTCCCGGTGCAGACGCGAAGTGTGTGATCGCTGCTTTTCATTTTTGAGCTGTCAAGCTTTATGTTCAGAAGTCATCTCTATATTTGAAAAATTAAAATGATTATAGCCTCATTAATGAAAAAGTAGTATGATGAACAATCATTTTCAATTGTGTACAGTTTTTTAAGGTTTTAGATAGAAACAGTATTTAATTGGGAGAGAATACTGAGATGTTGTCTCATAGAAACATTTGCTTAACATGTAAACTAGAGTTAAATTCACATTTACAAAGTTACACAGTTTAGTCAGCTCCTGAAATAAAATTTTATAGTTTAGTTAGATGTGTGCCACCCCGTAGGCCAACTCCCAAAAGGAATGAATACAAGTTCACTGGGGAAGCTGGTCTGATTCCTTTCCTGTGGATGGAGGCGGAGCTCTTAGATCTTTATTCCTACTCACTTAAAATGCTGCCAAAGATCAGTATTTGCCATTCAGGAATTTGCTGTTTAGGCTGTCTGTAGTTTCCTGAAGACTGGAAATTATGTAGACTGATACTTAAAAATATATTTTTCTAAGTGTGAAGAAGCTTAAGATGCTCTATTGGTCCTATAAATATTTATTTTAATGTGTTTGTAGCATAATAGACCCCTTCAGGTTTCTGGAAATCTCAGTTTTCTACATCCAACAACCTTGTAAATACTAAAAACAGAAATGGCTAAGTATGTTGCAGGGAGCCCGACCAGTGACTGAACCCGGTCAGTTTAAAGCTTTTAATGGCTGTGTCTGAAGGACTGATTAAAAAGCGTTTAAGAAGCTTGAAACATAAGATCATATTCTTTCATTATTTACATCACTATATTCTCCTAAATAAAGCCAAATTTTAGAATACACTAATATTACATTTCTTTTCATGTGTTTTATAAAGGGGTAGTCAATAAATTTAGGAAAAAAATTCCCCTGAAACATCCTCTCCCTCCATTTTTGAGACTTCTGGCAGTCCACTTTGTTAGCTTTTGGCCGAAGAGAAATTCTATTTCCATTACAATGTAGGTAGAGTCTCTACTAACCTTAGCAAGTAAACTATGCAGGATAAAATTGTTTCCATTGCCTTTTTGCTCCTCCAAGTAGCCAACTTCATCAGCTAGCCTTAATCATTGTTGTCAGTTTCGCGAATGAAGGTCACAACCACCTTGCTTTTTTGCCATCAAACTGAGAGCAACGCGTTGAGAGCTTTTTTGCCCCGGAAGTCTGTGTGCAGCATCGAAGGCCCCGAATCCGCAACCTGACACCCCAGCACCTCCAGTCCCATCGCTGTGGGCACACGTGAGCCACCCCCACCCGGGCTTTTCTGTGACCCTTTCTGATGGCGATTCATTTTAGACCAAGTTCCCCAACAGATGTTTCAGAGTCACCTTTAGCAACTTAAAGAAAAGATTAAACTCTTAAACATGTGTCCAGGCAATGTCTATTAAATAGCAAGAAATAATTCAATTTTAGGAGGTTATTCTCTCATAAAACAGCTGAACCCTTGTTTTCCCATTTATGTTCTTTACAGTGTAATTATGACAATGCAGCTATATACCATGTACGAATGATACTAAAAGTCTTTTTAAATTTCTGGAAATACAATTTTAAAATGAGTTTCTTATGCAGAAATGTAAAGCATCTCTAGTAACTACCACTGCAAATGCCTTACATCCCACAGAGCAGGTCTTAGGACGCAGCGGGACTGGCGGCTCACCCAGCCTCGCCCCACAACAGCCCTCTGTGCTCTGCCCGTCCTCTGCCGGCTCAGCCAAGTGCAGCACGCAGCACCTGTAGTGACTGGGTGACCTCCCCCTGGGAAAGCGATGCCACAGAAAACAGGTGCTGCTCGCAGGCTTCTGGGCGAGGACTTCAGCACACGTGGTTTGGTTCTTTTGGTTATGTATGTGACTGCAGAAGTCACTGAATTTTTTTTTGCAGTTTAATTTGATCCTCATAATGCTTGAGTCTTTATTATCCCTTTTGCATTAATCTTTTTTCTAAACAACTTTTAGCTTTACTTTTTTAAAAACTATACATCGAGTCTTTAAAATCAGTGATCCGTTTGATTCTGAAGTGTTTGACACTTCTTGCCTTAAAAAATTTAAAAACCACACACATAGAACTGTGTTTTAATTCAGTAGTTCAAAAGTTTAGTCCTATTTTGCAATTTATCCATCTGATCTCTGTAATTACAGTCATTTAAAATACACTATTGAAATCTTAATTTCTACATTTAAAAAATTATCTTCAGTAACCATATTTTTCTGTGGAGTTATTTCTGAGAATGTTGTTTTTCAGAATGGGAGAATATATATATCTATAATTTTGTGAGTTTAAAGTCTGTTCTCTAATACCTATGTACATATACTTGTAAAAAAATTTGTATAATTTTGTGATAATGTAGTTCCCAAAAATACTTATTTTAAAAGCATATGTTAACAGTAAATGAAAACATTTTAAGGAATTGTTTTTTTTTTTTTTTGCCGTTGCCATTCCAGCTCTTCTCACCCTCTCCGCCCACCTCACTCATCCTTACCCAGAAGGTGGAGGAAGCTATTTGGGCACCGTTGACCAAAGCAACATGCAACCCGAGGAGCCTGTATTATCACGCTTTTTAAACTTAAATCACTTAAAATTAAAAAGCTGGATGGTCTCTTTGCCACCTAAGCACTCCTGGCCACTCCTGTTTTTAGTGGATTATGAACCTTCTATAATCCCTGGAAAAAGTAAAAGCAGCAATCTTAACTTTCGGAATAAGGATGCTCCCCTCTCTCTGTACACACACTCATAGGCACACAGTCTGTGTGTGTACACACACTCATACTCACAGGCGCACACAGTGATGTATAGCCCCAAACTGGATTCTCAGTACTGACAGTATCACCACATTGTACATGCTGATACTGGAAACAGCAGTGTACAAACACGCCATGTATTTTAATAGAATTTAGTTTTTCCTTGAACTGTCTTTCCATAGTCAAAACAAGGCACACAACAACAAAACACCCCATGTTAAAACCACTTCATAAACTTACAAACTTGAAAACTTAGATACTTCAGAGAGGCAATGAACTTCATATTGTGAAAGCAATATATTCCAAGTTTCAAAGATTTGACAAGTTCTATAGAATCTCTTTCATCAGTAGATGGAAACTTTCAAACTTCACAATCTTCTGCCAGGTAGGACTGGGTGTTATTCACTGAATAAACAAAACCAACAATTTTAATTAACTGCTTTACATCCCTATATACAACATACCTTAACTAAGTATTTTCAGACTATGAATACTTGTTATACAGATTATTATAGAAATATCAGATTTTAAAAGAAAAATTATGTAAGGTACATAGAAGATACCATGTATCTTAAAAATGCTCTGAAAGTTCCTTTCAATGTTTTAAGTTACTGACAGGAGATTCGCAGGCAGTCTAACTCTTGAAAGCCTCACTGTATGTTCAGAAGTTATAACAAATCAGACTCCGAGATGATCTAGGTAAATAGCAACTGCTAGATAAAACAAAAAGGGCCCTTTGGATACTTTTAAAACTAAACATCAGTGAAAAATCGAAGTGACAGTTTACTCCAAATTCGTATGCTTATAAATTTAAGAAACGACACATGAGAATAGGATCTGAGATGACATTTACCTGGTTTGAGGCCGAATCCATTTCAAGGCATGTCGCGGTGGGACAGTGATGGTGGGGTGATAAAACGTACAGTCAGGCCTCGTACACTGCGTGTTAAACCTGCAGTGCTAAGAAGAGAGAACAGTTTTAACATGTGCAAAGGTAATGAAGATAAAAACAGCAATCTCAGGTGACAATGACCAGCCCACCGTAACAGTAAAGGGGCAAGAGACAGGATGCGCAACATTCATTTTACTACTGCTGAGACCTGGGAAAATGAACAACCCGCAACACACACAGTCCTAGTCAAAGAATCATCTCAAGTCAAATTCCAACAAGAGCGTCAGCATATAATAAAGCTCTAATCCATGTAATAATCACCCTGCACGTCCCGCCCACCACCCTTATATTCCCTGCTGAGCGCCCTCATGCACACCCGACTGCAGCAGGGGAAGGGAAGGCCTTGTACGGCCTTCAGGCCGCTAGTTCAGTGGACGACTCACTCCGAGCAACTGAACAGCTGGAGACACATCAACCAGCTGTTAGTACACAGACAGTTAAAATCCTCAGTGTGAGTCCGGGTGGTAGTGAGCAGTACACAGCACCACTGGGTTTCATCATCTCAGTTCTGGAACTGAGGTAGGGAAAAAACCAAACAAACCCTCCCACGTGCTTAGGGGGCCGAGAACAATGGAAACCGACTAGCAAAAGTGAGCTTTACTCTCCTGAGAGCTTAGGATCTAACACTCGATAGTTTCATAGCACTCGGCCTAAGGACTGGGCTGAGTGCCACTGAGGAATAACTTAAGTACCATCAGGTTAACTCTGACGGACAAGAAGCTGAGTGAGATGGAGGGGCAGGGGGACATTCAATTTGCTGATGACCTTCCAGGTCTCAAACTGAGCAGTTACTACTAAATTCATTTTGGGGAAAATCAAAGTTCTTACTTTTGGATGATAGAAGGGACATTCCATTTTCTTACAAGCAGGGAAGTAACGGCAGAGCTGACTATTTGAAGATGGTGATGGTGTCAGAACTGCTGACAAAAATAAGGGCAAACATTGATCAAATTGGCACAATGATTTTTAATGAATTCTGATATTCTATGGGGAGTTTAAAAGTAAAATACAATGAGGAGACATATATTCCTTGAGTCAAGGTAAAATACTTAAGAACACTATAGTATGTGTACACTTCCTCTTCGGAGACTGGTTACATTAACTGATACAGTTTTTAAACTATTCCTTTTTCTTTTTAATTGTCTACAGTCACAAAATGTATTTAATTTTTTTTTTACCCAAATGTAGGAGTGCAAAGTCACTAACCTGGTTTTGGAGGCAGTACTGGAATTCTTCTGTTCACATGAGTGAAGGGACAATCTGGCTTAGTACATTTTGCATCGTATTTACAATTTGGATGGACAAACAAACATTTTTCAGCAAATTTACAATTGGGGAAAGCTCTAAAACAAAAAAAAGCATAGTCACATTTAATATTCTCAATGAATTATTTTTAAGAAATCCTTACCCATCAGGAACAAGTATAAAGGACACATGGACAAAACCAAGGTGGGGGTGGGTGGAAACAGGCAAGGGAAGGGGGATGGCTGGGGTAGGGGGAGTGGTGGGGGGGTAAATGCAAACAACTGTACTTGAACAATAAAATAATTTTTAAAAAATCCTCATCCAAGGATGTGTTTTTATTGATTAGGGAGTGGGGGGTGGAGAAACACTGATATGAGAGAAAAACACTGACTGGTTGCCTCCCATACATGCCCCAATTGGGGATTGAACCCGCAACCTAGGTATGCGCCAGGAATCAAACCTGCAACCTTTTTGGTGTACAAAACAATGCTCCAACCCACTGGGCAGCCTGGCCAGGGCTGCGTTTGTGTTTTGTAGAGGGGCTCCCTATAGTTATATTCTGTCACTACTTGTTTTGAGACCAAAGAAGTTGCAAATGAAACCCCAGTTTTAAATGAGGCCATATAACAAAATACGACACAACTGTATTTCAACGCCCGGGGCTGTAATAGCTTTTCAACTCAACCTTGATGAGAACCACACCACTTACTCTATTATTAAGGTGTGTGTTTATAATACTTTATGAAGTAAACTCTATAGTGAGCACAATATATGTGCAAGGCACTGCTACCAAAAAAAAAAAAGGCCCACCCCATGATCTCCCTATTTATATCCACGTGCCTGTCACATCAAAATTTCCTAAAGCATGGAGAGATGCCACCAAAAGGACAAAAAAAATCTAAAAGCCACCTCTCAAAGCTCATTCCATTGATCAGCCAGCTGGTAAGGAAATATTATGCCGAAGTCCAAAATGTCTGCTCACTTCCTATCGCTGGTTTCCCCCACCGCTTTAAATGTGTGTGCGTGAGCAACACACACAAGCTGGGCAGTCACCATACACTCATCTGCTGAAACGTACAGAGGCACGAAGACTCCAGCTGCCGTCTCCCCACCCTCCACGACACACACCCCAGCACGCTGTTCAGGTGGGCCCCGGCCAGCTGCCACTGCATTCAGGACCGTAAAAAGCGTAATAAGCTACCAGGTAATAGGAACCGAATCTGTGTGCTGCTACTCACTTGCAAGGTGACACAGGGTGATGGTAAGCACACTCATCCCCGTTTTTACAGGCGGGCCAGTACTTGCAACGTTCCAAAAGTTTCTCTGGTTTTTGTGCCACACTCAGGTCAGTCACCTCAGCTACCAAGGGAGAGAAATTGGAAGTATCTCATTAACTGTAAATTTCCCTCAAAACCCAGCCTTAAAATCTTATCTTCTATATGCACAGTCTTAGGAAATAAATGCATCCGAATAATCAGAGCAACACCGGCCACAGAAGCCCGCACACGACGGTACACGGCAGAAGCAGGAAGCAGGCTGCAGTTCTCACTGTGAAGGAAGGCGGCCGCTGCTGCTGGAGCTGGAGCCCACGCGCTCACAAGAGAAAGCTCTCCAAGCTACTTCAGGGCCGAAGTAAATATGGGAGAGGGAAGGATGTCAACTAGCGAGCCAGTAACATGAAAGGCAAATTGAAAGCACAAGCTCATGAAGAATATGAACTAATTCTCCTTCAGGCAAGATTGTCAGTGGTCCAGACAGTCTCCCTGTTCACTGAGGCACACACAGTTTTCTAAGTCCAGGTGGTAAACCCACACCAATGTCTACGGAGCAAGGAAAAGGTTTTTGCCTGACACAGTCACAAATGTCACTACCCAGCAGATCACCTGACAGAGTGTGCCTGACTGGTGTAAAGACGACCAGTAGTAGACAGCGCTGGCGTGGAGCAAACAGACGTGCGGGACAGCCGACTGGAGACAAGTGCCGGCACCACCCACAGGCTCACTGCCACCCACTAATCAGGTCCCGCCCAACCGTAATGTCAATTACTAAGACTTCAGAATGTGGGACCCCCATTGCCAGATTGTCTCCTGACTTGGAAAGCCAAAAACCTTTTTACACGACATCTAAATTTTAAATACTGGCAACCAATTCAAATTTAAAACACAGAACAAACCAAATAAAGTGACACCTGATAGGCCTGAGGAGCTGCCAACTTCTGGCCCAAGACATCCTAGCCTCCCCCAAAACAGCACCGTGGGCATTACCCACACTGTCCACACTCGTGTCCACGAAAGCAGACAGTCCTTCGACAACACCCCTGTGGCCCTCTCACCGGGCCAGGTGCTCAAAGCTGGCTCTGCCCCTTCCTGGCAGAGGGAGGCAGACACTTCAGCCAAGTGTATCTGACCTCTCCACACTTCAGTTTCCTCTCTTATGCAAAGAGAAAATAATGTCTTCCTTCAGGTTTTATGGTTAAAGGTAAACAAGAATGCAACACCTAACAATGCAGTGGCTGGTATTCTGAGCACTGCCATACCACGGACCCAACTCCAGCCTTCATGCAGGATACCGAGGCACACAAATCCCATCCTGACGCCAGCTGGAACCATCAGGGAGGTATTATGAGTATGCCTGATATATAAAATTTCCATGCTGCTTTAAGAACCAGTAAGGCATTATTAAAAGTATCCTTCGTCTCAAATAAAATCTGGTGAGGCCAGAGTTGTTTTCCCCAAATTTAAATGGCTTCTGTGTCACTCCTGCAGAGAAAATGTGTCTGTCTTACCTTCTTCCTAAAGAACATACTTTAGCCTGGTATACCCATGACAACCCAGGCCAGTGACAGAAGGTAAAAGAATACCCAAGAGCAGGCTGGCTGGAAAGTGGAGTGAAGTGGCTAGAGACTCACAAGCATATTAAAGAAGGTAAATTCTTTACAAGGAAACTATCTTTCTGACAGAAATGTGAAGTCATATATGCAAAGGTCATGAATCTGGTTTTCCCTCACATTTACTTCATAAGCTATTAAAAGTTTTCCAGTTTACGTTTTAAGAGGCAAATTCACTTTTTACTGCAAGCTATAAAATCTGTACTTCCATATAATGGCCAGTGGCGGTGGCTTAAAACGGCAGCTGCTGCTGTTGGCAGCACCCGAGACACTAAACAGACAGGCACCAAAAGCAACGACGAAGCTCCGAACTCCCTGCTTGGAGGGGGACAGCAAGGCAGACCACAGCCTCCTCGTGACCGTTACTCAGGGCCCTCTCCAGCGTCACCCTCCTGCAGCAGCGAGGTACGGAGGGCCCCGGGGCAAAGCGTCGGCAAGGGGGGCTCCCCACTCACCACAGCTGTCTAGTAGTGGCTGCAGCACTTGGGTGACCTTGGCAAGCATTTCTGCTAACATGGTACCTGGAGTGTCAGTGCTATGACATAGACACCAATAAAGCCTAAATAAAACTAGACCCTAACACACCAAAAAATTAAGCTACCAAACTGAAAACCAAAGTAGTCAAACACCAGAATTTTCTCTTATTTTTAGACAGAATATACAAGGTCAAGGACTCTGTACTGCCCATTGCAGTTCTTACCACCTTTGTTACCATTTCAAAGTTGTTCTTTTCAACGGGTCACGTTTTCAGCTTCCTTCCTCCACCAATCAAAACAGTACTGACGTGTTCAGTTTAAGATGATAATGCTCTCTAGTCACTCAAGTCCCCCTCCAAGGGCTATTATATTTTTAGGGACTAAAAAGGAGTTTAATGTATTTTCATATCACTGCCAAGAAATTTTAATTTGGAAAAATTTCAAAACCTGTATTCTTTTTTGATATTATTTGTTTTTGAGATTCAGTAATTGTCTCCCCTGCCAATGTGGGTGATTCTAGGACTCCGAGATGGTCTGAGGAGCATGGCTACTCTCCATTCTGAATGAGAACGATCAGGGGGCTGTGCCCGCCGCTGGCATCAGCGAGAAGAAGCCACGAGGAGAAAGGCTCATCTGCCTAAAAGCAAGTCGCTCCCTGAATTGAGCTGATCTGACTTCTAAATACTAGGCTTAAATATTAATTTAAATATAAGGTCTTTTCTAAACTTCCAATTAAGTATTTTGACAGATTAGGTGAGAAACTCCACTCAAGGGAATTCCAGTGAAGTAGAAATAGCATCAAAATCCAAATGCGCTTTTCTGTCAAGTTAATTACGAGAGACTACTGCTGGTAAAGAGGGAAGTAATGAGTGGTTTCTTTTTTAAAAACAGGCAAACAGAAATCGAGAACGATGGTTCACCCTTTAACATGCATAATTAACATGCATAGTAAGAGGTATATTTTTGGTTTCCATGGCTGAACACTGTTTAGACTGGAATAACAGCCAATCTATACAACATACACAGAAGAAACTCTCCAATTTAACTGGTTTTTATGTCTGGAAAAAAAAAAAGGCCACTACGGAATAACAAATGAAAGCAAGGCCTCCAACCACTATTCACTCAAAGAGAAACAAACACGGCAAGGATTCCCTTCTCAAGGACAGCACCGTGTGGAAAGCTACCATTTGGGTCATCAAGCTGCCTGCTCATCAACTGCAACTGCTGTGGGTGGAGGAGACCTCTGAGTCCCTTGTTTGAGGCTGCAGTTTGGTTTACAGGTTTCACTCCTTCAAAGCACATGTCCTCCTCTTGATCTGACATGTATCCTGGGGGGCTGGGAACACCATCCAGCGTCACTATAAACTTGGGACTTGCAGGTTTATCTGGTTGTACAAGATCTCTGCCAGATAGATAGAAAATACCATAGAATTAGGGAACAAACACAGAAAGCTGAGCCTCCCAATGCGCTCTTCAGCAGAACCATCCTTAACTCCCTTAACTGGCTTTGTGTGTCTTCAGTAAAGGCCAGACTTTGTAGCGTCAGTGGGCTCCTGCTTCCACATGATGGCTGGGCCACCGCGGTGGCAGCGTCACCAGCACCCTCCATGCCCTGGTTGCACTAAGGACTGTCTCTGCTCAACCCTAACCCCACCATCCATCTGTTCTCCCACAGGGTCACATGGAAATAGGCTGAAATACTGGCATCTATTCCCAGACCTCAATAGCCAGCAGTCTACATTTACACTGATTTTATTATCTGTATGTTTGGTAGAACATCTAGTCAATTTTCCAAGTGAAGAATCATCCCAACCCAATTAGCTAACTCTCTCTGGAAAGATTTCCTGATTTTGATCACCTAGCTTTTAAAATCTCATTTCCTGGGTGTACATATGAAAAGAATCTTATTAACAGCTAAATCATATGCTGACTGACTTTGTAGTACAATGGATTTCTGATCAAGAAGGATGACCTGGAATTTCTGAAAACTGAATGTGGCTTAGTATACATGCCCACAGACTCAATGAAAGCACTATACACTGAGGGCGAGGACGGGAGGAGGGAACTGGGCACTAACAGTTAACCTGCACTGTCTAATCAACACAAAGTAGCTACGCAAGAAAAAGAAACCATCTACCGTGTCTGCATAAGGTGTCCTGAAAGTACCCGAAGGGTATCTGCAGTCTTCATCCCCGACTCTTGGTTTGATGCCACTACTACTTCCTCAGACAGCTTTGGCTTCTTCAGAATAAATGATCTTGTGTCTGCATAGACCATGGATTCCATGTCATAGTAATCTGAGCCAAAAAAATTGGCCACAAATGTTTACTTTGGAATACACCTTCATTCCCAACATCACACATGTGAGAAGAATGTCAATCGTCTATATATTTGTAATTACTTTCAAAGGAAAATCACTATGATTCTACTCAGGAACAGAGCTGCAATTCTGGGCCAAACATCTGTTCAAAGCAGAGTCTTTCCCTCATCTGGCACTTAACCACGGGAGTCTAACGAGCAACCCCTGCCTACATACAGAAGCGTTCGCAGTGAGGCACCTACTGGGGTATTGGTAATGACAAGCACTTACTTTAAGTGAACACTATTTTCTAAACACACGGAAACGAAGAAGTCCTCATGTTCCCTAGAATCATGACACCAGGATGTTCCTTCTGCACAGTGTACCACTTAGAAAAATGAACACATCCTGATGGTTAAGCATTCAACTGCCGTAAGTTCTGCCTAGTTGTAAAGACTACTTTGAGAATTTTAAGATGGTTAGGGATTTTAAAAAATACAGCAAGGAACACACTGACCTTCAATTCAAATAACCACAATTCATATCACCTGCAATACACTTATTAGGCCCAACTACTTTATAAAGTATACCAAGCCTTGAAGCCCAGCATGGAGATGGCTGACCTATCAACTGCTCATCAACTGACCAGAGTTAATGAGGCCCACCTCTCTTAAAGCTAACAGGCACATAACAGAGACCAAAATTCACAAACTGTTCATTCATGCTCAGTCACTAAAAAAACTGAACACCTGAGAATACTGTGGTAGACACACAAAGAAGGAAAACAGATGTATACACAATTGCATAACCCTCTGACCCAAAAGGGGACCTGAAAGGGGTACAAGCAGGTGTTGGGAGAACACAGAACGACCACAGCTGGGAAAAGAAAAGCTGACAGAGGATGAACTCCAACGGGAACAAACAAGGAGGGGAGAGAGTTGGGAACACAGCACTGCGGGCAGAGGGCGCTGCGTGGAAAACGGCAGTGGCTGTTGTGAGGCCCAAGGAATCTGAGACACAGTGAGAAACATGGTGTGGCCGGAGGGCTGTGTGCGGTGCACGGAGTAGGCGAGTGGCAAGAAAGACTGAGGTATAAAGGATCCTGTGTCAATGAGTTTGTATTCTGGCCCAGAGGTAATAAGTGACCAAGAGAGGTTTCTAAGTAGGGAAGTAACATGTTTAAACTGGTTTTCAGAAAAAAGAACAATGTTAAGAGTGGACTGGAGTCCCAGAACTCAGGTATGAGGCGGATGCACAGGAGGGACGATGATGCTCTGAGTTAAAGGACCGTCACCCCTCTTCCTATTCTAACCACACTCCCTTCAGCACCAGCACTCACAGCAGCTGCATTTCCAGCCACCATCCCACGAGGCACACCTGCCCTCCCCCCAGGGGCAGCGGAGAGGAGTAAAGACAAGCATGGCAGTGAGAACAGGAGGAAGAGGAAACTGACACAGGAAAGAGGACAGAAGAAAAAGCCAATTTAAAAGGGGCAAAGCCACGGCAGCCAAGACATGGAAACAATGAAAGTGTCCTTCAACAGATGACTGGATAAAGAAGATAAGGGACATTTATACAACGGAATACTATACGGTCGCGAGAAAAGAGAAAATACCGTCATTTCCAACAACGTGGTGAGTATCATGCTATGTGAAGATGGAAAAAGTCAACCACCGGATGATTTCGCTCATATGTGGGATATAAAACAACCAACCAACAAACAAGATAAAGAAAAACTCATTGGCACAGACAACGGTATGCGGTTCCCAAAGGGAAGGGAGGTGGGGGCAGAGGCAGAAGAGGGTCAAGGGGGTCAGATACACGGTGACAGAGACGACAAGTTTGGATGGTGAACACACAGCGCAATAAACAGATGATATATATGCCAGGTTGGCCCAAAAGTTCGTTTTTTCCGTAGGATGGCTCTAGTAGTGCTTAGCTGTCTTTAACCCCATTCGAAACAATTTTGTCAGACTGTATTGTGACAACTGTCACATCGGCATGCATTTAAAAAAGTTTCAAAATTGGTGAATTGTGTAGCCATTTTAATTAATATTGAAGATGGAAGAAAAGATGCAACATTTTCAGTATATTATGCTTTATTATTTCAAGAAAAGTAAAAACACAACTAAAAAGGAAAAAAAAAAAGTTGTGCAGTGTATGGAGAAGGTGCTATGACTGATCCAATGTGTCAAAAGTATTTTGTGAAGTTTCGTGCTAGAGATTTTTTGCTGAATGATGCTCCATGGTCAGGTAGACCAGATGAAGCTGGTAATGATCAAATCGAGAAATTAACTGAGGACAATCAATGTTCTACCACGTGGGAGATAGCTGACATACTCAAAATATCCAAATCAATAAAGGTATTGGTGAAATGAGAAATGTCTTTTATTTTATGGAAAAAACTAAACGGGCTTTTTGGCCAACTGAAAAGAACTGTACAGTTGAAACCTATACAGGGTGGTGCAAAAGTAGGTTTACAGTTGTTCATATGGAAAATAGTATCATAATAAATAATACAAGAATACACTGTTTTGTGTACTCACAACAGTAAACCTACTTTTGCCCTACCCTGTATAATTTTATTAACCAATGTTGCCTCAATAACCTCAATTTCAGATGTCATTAGTCTGAAGTTGTGTGGCTCTCACATGTTTAGAAGAAGCTGGCCATTCAGATCTGACCGGTAAGTAGCAGGGAGGGGAAACAGATAAGAGAAGCAGAGTCAAAACCAAAGGGGAAAGAAGAATGTTTAATAAACTGTCCATGCTCATTAATGCCATCTTCTCACTGAACCCACTCAGGTGACAGATGCCCGCTCCGCAACTCCAAGTTCTCGATGATTCACTGAGGTCTCACAGCAGCACAGACGGGCCCAGAAATGAGGCCAAGGGCTCCTGAGTTCCTCCTCACCTCCCCGCACTGTCCTGAGCAAGCAGTTCCACTGCTCTGCCTCTTGGGAGAATACAGGGGAGGAAAATAATGCCGAGAGCAGGACATGGGGTAAAACTAATGTTTAAGGAGCAGTAGAGGAAGAAAGGAGTTGATAAAGGAGAATGAAAAGAATTAACAGAAGAACAGATAGTAAAGTCCTGAGTCCTGGGAGCCAAAGGATCAGAGACTGAGGAAGACACAGATTCAAGTGTCACAGACTGGAGTTTAGAAAAATGTGCACTGAACATGGAGCCACATAAGCCACTGGTCTCTTCTGCCAGAGTAATGTTAGCAGCCCGGGTCAAGCAGAAGCACACAGATGGAGTGGGGACATCGAGGTAAAGAACATGGCCGGACCCCATGCTTTGTTTCCTCCTGAAACCCCACTAAAATGTCAATAAAGGGTTAATTTTAAAAAACCCACATGGAAAATAATTGTGAGAGGAGATAAAACCATATTTTGCAAGTGAAAAACTAATAGTAGATCTTCAAAAGCTGAGTCTACAGCCAACAATGGAGCAATCCACAGTGGACCCCAAGATTCTCCAAAGGCTGCCAAACGGGCAGCACAGGGGACCCTGGGCCTTTGAGGTTGAGAGGAGGACAGGGCAGAACAGACGGGCATTCCAGTGTCCATTTCAGATGCAGTTAGTTCTCCCTAAGTTTTCTTTTCTTTGTGTCTAACCCTTATGGCACCTATTCTCCTCCCTTTATACTGAGGACACCTGGAATGAGTGGAGATATGCTTTCACACTGACCACTGCTGGAGATGCCTACAGATGAAGCATCATGGTCTCTGACCGAAAGGAGCTACCACAATATTAACTAAATGCATACTGTTAAAACTGTTAAAACTGTTAAAAGTAGTTGAATTTCCTGATAACCTTTGACCGTTTTCTCCCTTGGAGAAAGTAAAGCTTTAGACTCTTGAAAACTAAAAACAGAGCATCTCTGGACCAGTGGATGCGAGCCCTGTTGAAAGAAGCACCACTCCGAAACCAGAAAGGGGGTTGTCGAGAACACATTACACAGTACTTAATGTTGAGGAGCTTTCCCCAGGTCCCTTTCCCACTCAGCTCCCAGCCAGTTCATCACTTAAAAGACCTTTCTTGGAGAAACTGACCTAAGAGGAAAGACAGCCCTAAAGGCCCTGCTGTCAGGGTGGCCCAGACTCGATGGGCAAGACCTGGACTGTCTACTGCAGGTCTACGTTCAAATGTGACATCAAAAGCCCCACAACTAATGAACTCAGAATGCCAATCGGCTTTTGAAGCACCCCACTCTTACGTATAAGGCAACCAAGCGTCTCTCAGACATGAGGAAAACCTCTTTCATATAAGACAGTGATCAAAACAAACAGCTTAGAGAAAATAAGACCAAAAAAAAAAAACAAGCAAAAAACCCACACGTCTGGAACTACCTTTACCATCCTCAGAGAAGAAAGAGTACAGCATACATGAAACCAAACCAAAAACAGTTAAGTTAAAAAAAAAAAAGAGGGTGGGGGGAGGTGGGAAGTATACACGTATTAAAGGGCTCTCAGAAGTTCTTAAACAAATCATAGAAGGTAAAGCAAAGGATGTGGCCATTCATAAGCCTCCTAGAACTATCTGATGATTCAAACTGTGTGGGCTCCATGGGTAAAAATAAAAAACTAAAGGACACAGAAAGAGTATGTGACAGCTGATTAAGCAGACACAACATACACAGACCTTAGCTGCCAAACATTCTGAAAGAAAATACCCTTATGTAGAAAGCAGAATGGAATGCTGGGAGATGAGAGGGCAAAATCAAGAACGGAGACTACCCAAAGCCTCTTCTAGGTCAAAGGGAGAAGCCAGACAAGAGGCAGAGACTGAAGCCACGCTGAGTGTGGCGATGAGCCTGCTCATCAGTGGGGCAGAAGCTGACACCCAGTGGAAGGGAACCTTCAGAGCAGACAAGCATGTCTTTCTGAGGCAAAAGGCCATGGAGGAGTCAGGGAATACAGCTGGGGACGGTGGAGTCCTGACTAAAGAGAAGAAAACTCAGTTAGGAGCTGACAAGCAGGAGTCAAGGCACCACAGCTTCCAATGAAAGGCAGGTTGAGGGAAAATAGAAGGAAGCAGAGAAAATAAGATTTCTGGATTTAAGACTGCAGGTATCCAATGGCGCCCATCACGTATTCAGCAGGCATTGATTAGGAATTACCCGGCATCTGGCAAGGACACTGGGAACACAGAGATAAATAAAGCACCAGCCCCAGTCCTGAAGTAGCTATCGTGCATGTGTGTGAGCACGCACGTGCGCTGGGGGGTGGGAGAGACTTAAACAATGAAATTACAGTGGCTCTAAGAATGACAGGTTCTAGGTGTGTCCCTGGCAATGAGATTTTAAAGTGAAGTAAAACTGAGGACTAGTTTCAGCAGGCCAGGGAAACTGCAGCAGCTCAGGGCAACGGAGAAAGCTGGGTGGAGAGGAGAGGAGGGTAGGAACTCGGTCCTCTCTAGAGCAGGGGAGTGAGCAGCCAACAAGCTCCAGGGTCCCAGGTGAAATGGCAACATGAGTTTTTGAATGAGGTGAAAAATACAAAAACCATGTAACATGAAGAAAATGCAGATCTTGTGTCCTGCTCCTAAAATATTTTCATAGATCTAAATATAGTATCTTAGGGCAGGATCTAAGCGATAAAAGATACATTAAATGAAGTGCAAGGAATGGAAATAGCAACTGAAAAATGCTGGGTTACACTGAAAATGTAAGATTATTACCAACCTGGACTGATCTCCAGAGTTCCTACCATTCCGGGGTCAAGCTGCAACCGGGACAACAACGGTCTCTGTGGAGTTCCTAGAACGCAAATGGTGAAGTTCAACTAAGCTTCAAATACAATGCCAGCAAGAGTCTGTCCCAGAAATTATGCCTAAAATAATCTTTCTGGGTTCTTAAAAGTCTTAAACGTGCCGTATTTTGCTATGAATAATGCATTTTTTGCCCGAACGCCTGAGGGAAAAAAGAAGGATGCGCATTACACGTGGGTGTGATGAGCACCCACCACGGGACAACGGGTGTGACGATGCATACGAAATGCCCACGAACACATGGCTGTGCATTACACATGCCAAACACGATAAAGCTTACATACTGGTTTGGCCAAAAAGCCAATTACGTTTTTTTTTCTTTTTGGTAAAATAAAAGACACATTTTTCATTTTCACCAGTAACTTTATGGATTTGGATATTTTGAGTATGTTGGCTCTCTCCCACTACTGGCCTCTCGTGGGCAGAGGCCAGGGGTGCTGCTGAACACCTTTCCATACATAAGACAGCCCCACAGCAAAGAACTATTTGGCCAAAGAATGTCAATTGTACCAAGAAACTTCACAAACCACTTCTGACATGTTCAGTCAGTCACAGCACCTTCTCCACACACTGCACAAGTCTTTTTTCTGGCTTTCAGTTGCGTTGTTACCTTTCTTCAAATAATAAAGCATTATACACCAAAAATGTTGCTTATCTTCTTCCATCTTCAATATTAAAATAGCTGCACAAAAACTCACTGATTTTGGCAAGTTTTTTTAAAAAAATGCACACTGATATGACAGCTGTCACAATATAATCTAACAAAATTGTTTTGAATGACGTTAAAGACAACTAAGCACTATTAGAACCATCATACAGAAAAGAACATAATAGACTTTTTGGCCAACCCAATAATATAATTTCGTAATATTTATAGACCAAATGTCTGTAACACAAGAACCTGTACTCAGGGTTAAACCAAAAATGGCATGTGCAACATTCCTGGTTCCCTGCCAGGAGGCCAGTTTTCCTGGATTGGAGGTAAAGCCTGGAGAAGGGAAAAGGCAGAAAAGCCAACCAGAGGTGCTGCATGGGACCACAGCTCGCACCATGGGAGACAGGTGACCACCGACTGCAAGAGCAACATAAGCAGCATCTCCATCACCTGGGCTCTCCTCACCATTACAACTCCCCCCAGGAACTGCGAAACGAAACACTCCAGTTACCTGATTAGAGAGCTCCCAAAGACTGACTATGTCTTGGATGGCTACCAAGAGCGCAGTGGCCCTGGCTGGTGCGGCTCAGTGGAATGAGCACCGGCCTAGGAACTGAAAGGTCGCCAGTCTGATTCCCAGTCAGGGCACAGGCCTGGGTTGTGGGCCAGGTACCCGGTTAGGTACATGCAAGAAGCAACCATACACTGATGTTCCTCTCATACACTGACGTTCTCCTCCCTCTCTGTCTCCTTCCCTTCCCCTTGGTCTAAAAATAAACAAATAAAATCCTGGGGGGAAAAAAAGGGAAAAAAAAGTGAACAAGTACAACTCTCCACTCTGCAGTCCAGGTCCTACTGAAGCATGAAAATAGTCACTTGGCTTTTCCAGAGGAAGATGCTCCACTAGAAAGAGGCTCACAATTTCTTTATAGTCAAACTGCGAAACAAAACAAAGCACAGACACAGAACTGCCAGATGTTCTCTGCTCTCAGTTTGATGGTGAGTGCTCTGAAGGGTGACGAGAGGCCAGCACGCTCCTCCAACCCTTCCCGGCCCAATGGTCAGCACACCTCACTCACCTGAAGGTTAAAACGAGGGTTACAGTACAGTCGCGAAGCGATGCGACTGAAAGAGCTCCACACACTGAGACACCAATCAGGAGCTCACACGCCAACCTTAGGGTAACTATGAGCATTTCACAAGGACGGCCTTTGCTCACTCGGCGCAAACACGTAACTGCCAAACCACTCAGTTTCACTGAAAGGGGTTTTTAAAATTTTAAAAGCTATACATAATTCAAAATTTTATCAGCTATTTTCTTTACATCACATTACTCTTTAGTGATGTGCCAAAATAAAAATTAATTTCTTCCAAAGTTATCAATGGTAAAACACAGTAAATCTCCAGGAGCTGCCCTGAACGTGAAAGGCGACATCATTTGGTCAAGGTAGCATTCTTATAGGAGGGCCTGAGAAATGGACCGTATCAAGTTACAGGAAAAGTGCTCTCCCAATTCAAACACCAAGGTCACTTTAACATAAACAGTGAACAAGGAAAGAATTAAACATTTTAAAGTAATTTCACACCTTGAGGGGTGTGGTTCAGTTGTTGGGTGTTATCCCATAGGGCAAAAAGGTCACAGGCTTGATTTTGGGTCAGGACACATACCAGAGGCAACCAATCAACGTTTCTCTCACATGGATGTTTCTCTCCCTCTTTCTCCCTCCCTTCCCCTCTAAAATAAATAAATAAAATTTTTTAAAAAATAATTTCACAGCAAAGATACAAGGGATCATTTTCTTGCATTTCAAATTTTGCTTCATATCTCTGTGCTCATCTATCTTTTCAAAACACCATTTCAGAGCCACGCTAAAGAGGATGGGGTTCTCTAAGTCCAGCTAAGTTAGAGCACACAGAGCCCCAAATCTGTCATCGAAGGTCGGTGAAAAATCGAAGTTCTGAGGCTTGCAGCTTCTCATGAGAACAAGGTACAGGAAAAGATAGAGCGCCGTGGGTGGAATCTAGACGATATCACACACTAAGAATTTACCTTTCTCAATGTTTCTAAGGAAGCCAATTATTTTTAAATCAGTAGTCCTTGACTGTGATTCAAAATCTACTTCCTCTTGAAGATCTCTGAACTCTCTGTTGCATTCAGTTGTTGATGCTGAATATTCATTCATTTTAACCTCCAGAGATGATATTTTTGCTTCATTCTGTGACACTCTAACATTTAGATCAAAAATATTTGCTTCCACTGTCAAAATTGCTGTTTTCATTTCTTTAATTTCATTGATATCAGTTGATATTTTCCTTAAAAGATGGGAAATATTGTCTAGCTCATTCAATGAACAAGAGGAACTTGTTACAGAACCTAAATCAACTGGCTCAGGTGACAAGAAAATTGGTAAAGATGGTGATGAAATTCTTGAAGACATTTTCATAAAATTCTTTCCCTATTTTTAAAAAATTTTCCTTCACAGCCCATTAAATGGTTTTATCAAAAGTAAAAGTACTGATTAGGGCTGTTACTTTAATAAGTATAAAGAGTGAATAAACATGTTTAAGCCTGTAACTAAATGACAGGGTTGTATATTTCTGGAGTCAAAACTCAAAAGTAAACTCCTACTTGCAGCTCCTCTCCAAACAATAAGCCCTATTATTACATAGAAGGGAATTCTGGCTTCTGATTAGCTGAAACCAGACATGTGACACACAAAGAATTTTCTATTATTTACATCATGACAAGGAGTACTGAAGATCTTGAGCCTACATTAAGCAGTATAACAACATTAAATACTTTATACCAGAATATGATGTGAACTGAGCATACTTTTGTCCTGTCACTTATTAAACCATAGTTTTTAACCTTCAGATCACTTACACTGTTTTTATCTTTAGTTTCATTTCCCATCAAAATGGCATAGGACAATATGTAGCATGTCCATTGTTGGCAGAGGGTAGGGAGGGTAACTGGACCCATGACCACAATGACCACAGACAAATCTAAAAATATGTGGTAATAATGAAATTCAATCTCACTGATTAAGATACGGTAGAAATTTAGCCCTGGCTGGTGTGGCTCAATGGATTGAGTGCCAGCCTGCGAACCAAAGGGTCACTGCTGGTTCAATTCTCAGTAAGGGCCATGCCTGGGTTGCAGGCCAGGTCCCCAGTCGGGGGTGCATGAGAGGCAACCACTGACATTTCTCTCCCTCTCTTTCTCTAAAAATAAATAAATAAAATATTTTTTAAAAAGATGTGGAAATTTAAAGACAGGGGAAATGAGGAGATGGCCTTGGTTTGATACTACACCATTATTATATGATTTTCTCCCATTCTGTGTTTTGTCTTTTCCATTTTCTTGACAGCACTCTTCAAAACACAAAAATTTTAAACTTTGATATAGTCCAAATGATCTACTGTTTCTTTGGTTGTCTGTCTTTTGGTGCCATAACTAAGATACTATATTGCCTGCCTAAACCAAGCTCATGTAGATTTACACCTATTTCTTTTTCCTCCTAAGAATTCTATGATTTTAGCTCTTCCATTTAAGGTCTTTGATCCACTGAGTTAATTTTAAATATGCAGTAAAGCAAAGGGTCCAAGTTTATTTTTTTTTGCATGTGGATATCCAGTTGTCCAGCACCATTTGCTGAAAAGACTATTCTTTCCCCACTAAATTGTCTTGGTATGCCTGTTTTTCAACAACCATATTTTCAAATTCATCACTTGAATTTCTGCATTCTCAATTTGATTCCATTGGTCTACATTATACTCTTATGCTGGTACCAGTTTTGACTACTATAGGTCTATAGCAACTTTTGAAATGGGGAAATATAAGACCTTTGACTATAAAATTTTTCAACAGTTTTGGCTGTTCTAGGTCCTTTACATTTCCCTATGAACTTTAGGAAGTTTGTCAATTTCTGCAAAAACGCCAGCAGAGATTTTAACAGACTGAGTTAAATTCATAGGTAAATTTGGGAGTATTACCAACATAACAATATTAAAGTTTTCCAATCCATGAACACAGGATGTCTTCCCATGGCTTTAGTTTGGGAAAGGCCATTTTTAGTTTGCTTTACTCGTTAATCAACAGACGTGCTGTGTAGCACTGGCCAGTGTGGCTGCGTTGGTTGGAGCACTGTCCTGCACGCTGAAAGGCTGTGGTTTCAATCCCAGTCAGGGCGCATACCTAGGTTACGGGTTCGAGCCATGGTCGGGATGAATATGGGAGGCAACTGATTGATGTTTCTCCCTCATCAATGTTTCTCTCTCTCTCCCTCTCCCCCTTCCACTCTCTCTAAAAACAATGAAAAAATGTGCTCAGGTGAGGATAAAGAAAATAATTAGGAAGCTATAAATGCCATAACTAAAAGCAAAAATTACATCCATCAGTTCTATATAAAGTGATCTGAAAGCAAAATATGAAGATTCAAGGTGGTGGACACAACCTCCCAGAGCCTCTCCAAAATGATAATTCTTATAAAGAATTATTGTAGCACTTCCAGTTAAGATGGCAGGATAGGTAAACATGCTCACCTCCTCATATAACCACATCAGAATTACAACATATAGAACCACCATCGTTCAGAACATCAGAAGCTGAGCTGAACCTACAACCATGGAATTAAAGAAGAAACCATACTGAGACCGGGAGGAGGGGTGGAGATGCGGACAGGCTGGTCCCACACCCACATGTGGTGGATAAAAATCAGGAGGGGTATCTGAGGAGCAAGGGGTCCCAACCCTACACCAGGCCCCCCAGTGCAAGGTTCCAGTGCCAGGAAGGTAAGTCTACATAACTTCGGCTGTAAAAACCAGTGAGACTGATACTGCGAAAGACAGAAACTGCTGGAATTCACAGCAGCTCTTCTTAAAGGGCCCGCACACAGACTTACTTGGACTTATTCCCTTGGAGTTCCAGCACCAAATTGAAAGATATGAGAGACATACAGGGAGAAACTGAAGTGTCCAGCATCAGGGTGAGAGCTGGGGGGCACCTTTCTCCCAGGCGGAAGTGCTGGCAGGGGCCATTGTTCCTTTTCTAAGCCCTCCCCTGACTTAACCACAGGGCCAGCAGGCGGCCGTCATATCTAAGACTCCATGAATCTGGCTCACACTGTTTGCACTGACCTGGTGATTCGAGGCCTTGCCTCTCCTGACTTTTGGGCCCACCCAACCTGTTTCCAGTGGCTTTTCAATACAAATGGTGTGTCTTGGCCCATGCTTCAGATTTTCCTAAATTTTCTCAAACAAGCAGCAGCTTCAGGGAGCCCCATACCTCTCGCTAAGTTGCCCCAGGCCCAGCTCTAGCAGTAGTCACCCCTGGTTCACAGCTTGGCTTACCTGGGCACCTCCAAGCCCAGCACAAGTAGCAGCCACCTGCAGCTTGCTTTGTGATTATGCTGCATGACCCCAGACAGAACACAGGCTGTGGCTGACCTTGGATGTGCAAACAGCAATCAAGGCTCAACTACAACAGAGGGTGTATACAGCCTACACAATGGGCACACCCTGAGTCCCCAGCCTGGGTGATAGGGGAGGCTGTGCCACTGGACCCTGCAGGACAGGTACCACATTAAGCTACTCTATTCACTCTATCAAACAAACATGGAAACCATAGTAGCTCTACCTAATACATAAAAACACACACAGGGAGCCTGCCAAAATGAGGAAACAAAAAAATATGTCCCAAATGAAAGAACAGAACTTCAGAAAAAGAGCTAAACAAAATGGAGAAAAGCAATCTATTGGACATAGTTCAAAACACTGGTTATATGAATGCTCAAGGACCTTAGTGAGGACCTCAACAGCATAAAAAAGATCCAGTCAGAAACAAAGGATAAACTAATTGAAATAAAGAACAATTTATAAGGAATCATCTGTAGAATGGATAAAGCCAAGAATCCTATGAGTGATTTGGAACCTAAGGAAACAAAATATAACCAATCAGAACATGAAGAGAAAAAGAAATGAGGACAGTGTAAAGAGACTGGGACAAGTTCAAGCACACCAACGTTTGCATCACAGGGGTGCTGGAATGAGAAGAGAAAGAGCACTAAATTGGAAGCCTATTTGAAAAAATAATGAAAGAAAACTTCCCTAATTTTGGTGAAAGAAATAGACATACAAGTCCGGGAAGCACAGAGAGTCCCAAACAATATGGATGCAAAGAGGCCCACTCCAAGACACATCATAATTAAAATGCCAAAGGTTAAAGATGAGAGACTCTTAAAGGTAGCAAGAGAAAAGAAGTTAGTTACCTACAAGGGAGCCCCCATAAAACTGTCAGATGATTTCTCAAAAGAAACTCTGTAGGCTAGAAAGGATTGGCAAGAAATATTCAAAGTGATGAAAAACATGGACCTACAACCAACGTTACGCTACCCAGCAAAGCTATCATTTGGATCAAAGGACAAATAAAGAGCTTCCCAGACAAGAAGAAGCTAAAGGAATTCATCACCACCAAACCAGTATTATATGAAATGTTAAAGGCTCTTCTTTAAGATAAAAAATATGAACAATAAAATGGCAATCTATACATATCAACAAATGAATCTAAAAAACAAACAGACACGCAGAACAGAATCATTCTTACAAAGAATGTTTTGATGGTTGCTAGATGGGAGTGAGGTCGGGGAGATGGGTGAAAAACATTAATGGATTAAAAAGCACAAGTTGGTAATTACAGATTAGTCAAGGGGATGTAGAGTACAGGGAATAGAGTAGTCAAAGAACATATACGCAAAACCCACCACGCACACAGACAGTGATATGGGGACTGCCTGAGGGAGTGGGGGGAGGCTGGGTGGAGGGAGAGGGAGGGGGAAAAACTGGGACAACTGCAACAGTATAAACAATAAACTATAATTTAAAAAAAAAAGAACTGTAACATTTGGTGTCCCAGTTAAATAGATGTTGATCACGACAACAGAATGAGGAAAAAAGTACTTAAGTTTATAAAAGAGTTTTTACTCATTTCTCCACTGTATCTGTAAATTAATCTAATTCTTCAAAACTTTTGGCAAGAAAATAATTTTCAGAATTTACAAGATCTAGATTCACACGGAATGTTTTAGGAGTACTAGCTGATGGATGACATCAATAGAAAACAGTGGGAAGAGCCACGCACCACCTGCAAAACAGTTCACTCACTAGAGGGTGGACAAGTTCAATGAGAAAAGCAGGAAAGCAGAGGATGTCACAAGAAACAAGATGCCTAAAAGGAGTTCATATGAAGCTTCCTGTTATCACTCACTGTGCCCAATAAGCAAAGACCCTTCCATAGATTCCAATGCAAATATCCATCAGCGGAGGAAGTTTGCATATTTTAAGGAAACTAGAGCACAGAAAGGTCAATGTTGGCTAGTAAGTGGCAGAACCTGGATTAAAACCTAAGCAATCACAATCTTGTTATACTTATCTCCGTAATACATTAAATGGAATAAAGTCAGCAAAATTCACACGGTGTAACTCCTATTTTACACACACACACATACACACATGCATATAAATATACATACAATTCTATTTTATATGGAAAGGTGCACATATACAATACATATGAAAAAAGCCAAAACCACTGCAAACAGACACCGAACTCTTTTAGGTACAGTGCTTATCTTTAAGGAAAACAGTGAACAGAACATAGGGAGGCAGTTCCCTTGTCATCTCTGAACAGTAAAACTCCTCTTCACTAAGACTCGTCCCCAGTGCTTCTAGCCCAACATAAGGTATGAGTACATGCAATTACAGCCTCTCCTGGAGAGTACACAAACACGGAGGGAGGGATTCAAAATGGCACAGATCTGTAACAGTCAGCAGTGGGTTTCAAACAAGGCTTCTGAGATTATCCGCTAAAATGCAGAAGTATCACAAATTCCATTACAGAAGCATTTATTGTCTCTACCCTCCTCCCAGTTTTATTTTTATATGTTCTAACATATACACTAACAACAGTGTATACATATATGTAAATAAAATACATATACTAAGTGTACATGCAGAAAAAGGACTTTAGAATACAAAAAATCATATGGTCAAGCCCTGCCTGGGCAGCTCATTTGGTTGCAGCTGTCCTCCCTTACACAAAGAGGGTGCTTGTTCGCCTCCTGTCAGGGCACGTACCTATGTTGTAGGTTCAATCCCCAGCTGGGGCACGTACGAGAGGCAACCAATCGATGTTTCTCTCTCACATCAATGTTTCTCTTTCCCTCCCTTTGTCTCTAAAATCAATAAACATAACCTCAGTGAGGATTAAAATAAAATCTGTAATTGTATGGCCAAAAATATGGAGGTCACTGATTTAGAGATGGGGATCACAGCAGGTGAGATTTCAACCACCAACTTCTGGAAAGTCAGGAAATACACACAAAGCCTGACTGTGGGGCAGAGGAGAAAGGCCACCACAGCTGAGACCCTGGGAAAACTGCAGTGAGACACAAGGCTGGGTGACACACACATTTACTGAGCTCCTACCCGTGCCGTGCACTGCTCTGCGTGCTCAGTAGAAGAAATGAACAGAACAATGGAAAAAAAAAAATGAACAACACACATACATACGCACATCCCTGGCCAGAGAGATTATATTCTTGGTTGGGAAGGGAGCGAGAGGATGGACCTCAAAAACTAACAAAGATTTATTAAAATATAACATATTTATGCTGATGACATTTAAAGTACTGAGTCTGGATAAAAATACTTACATTATGGTAACATAAAATATATACTAGATGGTAATAAGCGCCATGGGGAAAACTATAGCTTAGAAAAGTGAATCAGGGAGTGTGGGGCTGGGGAGGGCCTCACTGAGATGGCTTCTGAGTGAACTACATGGACACCTGAAAGAGAACGCTTCAGGGAGAAGGCAAAAGCATTTCACACGGGCTCGCCTTTATGGTCTGAGGGAGCAACACCAACACTGTCTGAGGAAGAGCAAGAACACAGTGCAGGGAGGAAGAGTGGTAGGTTTCGAGATCAGGGAGAACTCTGACTTACTTGGAGTGTAAAGGAGAGCCACCAGTGGGTCCTGGGCATGTAAGGGATCTAATTTACAGCTTAAAAGGGTCACTCTGCTGCTGTGTGGAACAGACTGTAGGAGGGCAAGTGTCTGGACCCATGAGAACACTATTCCAATCATGAAGGCAAGTCATGGATGATGGTATAAACTAGGACGGTAGAGGCGCAGGTGATAAGGGGTGGGTGAACTTCAATATATTCTGAAGATAAAAGCTGACAGGGTTTATTAAAGGTGAACGGGGGGAGAGAGGTAAGAGAAAAAAAAAGAAAAAGGAGAGAAAGAAAGGAAGAATGGCCCTAAGTTTGAAAGAAGAAGAGTAAATAGCATCAGGTTTCTGGCCTGAGCAACTAGAAAGGTAAGAGCTGCCTTAACTAAAATAAGGAAAACCGGAAAGAGAATAGACTGGAGGGAGAGATCGTTGGTGGTCAGGTTTCAGACAAGTTTAAAATGGTTTATTGTACAACCAGGAAGAAATCCAGAGTAAGCAGTTAAATGGGAACCAAGCGTTCCGACACAAGGTCCCGGCTGCAGATACAAACTTGGGAGTTGGCAGGCTGAGACGATATTTGACGTGGATGAAATGAGCAGAGAGCGCGCCAACTGTAAGAGACTGGAGCAATGAGCAAAGACAACTACAAAGGATATGAATCAGAAAACAAGGTTTGGGAATGATACAGTCATAGATATTTAAAAGGCAAAATTTACAAAATTATTAAAAAATGTTCTTTTCTAAAGAAACTCAGCGAACTGAGGAGAATGTGGACAGTGGGAGTATAAGCACTCCCAGGAAAGTTCCTCAGCAATTTCAAGGCCCACTGCACCACTTTCTTATCTGCTTTATTCGGAACAAATCCTGCCTACAGAAAGTTTAGCCCACATCAAAGTTCCAGGTAAGTCTCTGTACGACCTTCTTCTTAAACTAGGAACCACCTGCCTGCAGACACTGTTGGAAAGAGCTGCAAATGAAAGAGCTAAAACAAAAAACATACTCTGAAGAAAACCATCAATTAAAGGACAAAAAACAATTCATTAAAAAAAATTAAAAACCTCTAATTACGTTTTTTGAACAAACTTGAAATAATACTGAATCCACAAAATAAAGTATTATGAAAAATGGAACAAAAAAGAGCCTGCAGAAATTTAAAAATATGCCTGCCTAAATAAGGAAAAAATAGGGGGGATTGAAGATAAAGTCAAGAAAATGTTCCAGAATAGAATATCAAGTCTAAAATGAAGAAGGATAAGAGATAAAATCAAAGCAGGAAGTTTATCACTCAACTAACAGAATTTCCTAAAGAAAATAACAATGACAACAGAGAAGAAATAAGAGAATTTCTCAGATGGAAAGAATGGATTTTCAAATTAAAAAGAGTACACAAGGTGCCCAGCCCAAAAGTGACTAACACCTAGATTCACCACAGTAAATCCGCAACATCAAGAACACAGAGGAAAAAATTCCACAGAAAAAACTCTGGGTATTATATAATGAACTAAGGAAGCCTCAAAATAATAAAGCCATGTCTTCAAAGTTTTAAGGAAAGTAATTTCAACTTAGATATCTGTAACTAACCAAACTATCAATTAACTACAACGGTACCTTTAGATTTCTAAGCACCCTGACAATTTACCTCCCATACTTTTTTCCTTCATGATTCAATGACAAAACAGAAGGATATACTAAGAGAAAGTGGGACCCAGGAGATGCAGAGCAAACTCAGGGAAAGAATGTCTTGGGATGACAGCGCCGAAGCAGACCTAGAGAGCAACCAGTCAGATGAGCAAGAGAGGACAGTAGCTTTAGGGGGAAGGTACCTAAGAAAAAGGGAATTCAAAGATTTAACAGTACAAAGCCACAGATCTCTAGGCCATAATACAGGTAGGCAAAAGCAAGAAGAGGAAAAAAACAGAACCTAAAGAAGTCAGAATACTGTCCAGGGGTGGGGGAATAAACAACTCTAGGGAACCCCTAAACAAAGAACCATACAACAAAATATTAATTTGGCCCTGTAGTAAGTAAACTATTTACATAGTTTTAAGAATGTAAATGCTTGTTGGATCTCGATTTTCGGAGTCTACCTAAAAAGAATGGTAGTCTCAACCCAGAAACAGAACACCACACACATGTGATCAGGAGGATGACAAAATCGAGGAGGTGGCAGTGAGAAAAGGTGAATAAAAATGAAAAGACATACATATTTATGTTTTGGAAAGCCAAAATATACTGAGATTGGGGAGTCAAAACATACTGAAATATAGTTAATCATACAAAAAATAGACACTCAATTGTATTTCTTAACACTATAAAAGTAACCAATAAATTAACTAAAAATAATGATTTTACTGTTTGGACTTGAAGGGAGGAAAAAGTGAGTTAGACCCTGAAATACCAAGAAATCAAAAGATACTATCTACAGTTGGTGGGTTAAGAAACAGCGCATTAACAAATTATTACAGACATGGAGAAAATAAAAGCAAGCCATATACAGAGTCATTCAAAAGCAGTAGTATCTGGGGAGGTCTAATGCGGAGAAGGATGAAGCAAGGAATGTTGCTTTGTATTTTAAATTTCTCTGTACTACTCTGTATTTACTAATTTATCAGCAGGCATTACAATTATGTTTTTCCAAATTTTCTACGAGTATATATTTGATAATGTAAAACATTTTAAATATTTTTTACCAAATGCATATACCAAATAGGACTAATAAAAGGAAATCCACGCCTAGACACATCAAAGAACATCAAAGACAAAGAGATCCTGAAAGCAGCCAGAGAAAGAAGACATCACCTACAAAGGAACAGCAGACAATCGGAATGACGAAAGTCCACGCAACAACAATGGAAGCCAGAAGACAATGGGATAAGATATACAAGGTGCCAAGAGCAAAAAACTATTGTTATTCTAGATGTGGGTATCCGGCAAACTACTGCGCAAGAACAAGGAGAAACAAAAATGCTTACAGGTAGCCCTGGCTGGTGTAGCTCAGTGGACTGAGCACAGGCTGGGAACTAAAGGGTCCCGGTTCGATTCCCAGTCAGGGCAAATGCCCGGGTTGCAGGCCAGGTCCCCAGTGAGGGCGCCATGTGAGAGGCAACCATAGATTCCTGTTTCTCTCTCTCTTTCTCTCTCCCTCCCCCTCTCTCTAAAAATAAAATCTTAAAAAAAAAAAATGTTTACAGATAAATTGGAAAATTTCCCAACAGACCTGTTCTAAAGAAACTTCCAAAGAACATACTTAAAAAATACTTCAAAACATTAGGAAATAGACTTCCGCCAAGATGGCAGCGTAGGTGGTCGCACTCGCTGCCCGCACATCCAGAATGTCCATACAACTAATGCAGTAGCAAAAATTTAAACAACCAGAACGGACAAAATCGAACTGAAGGGAAGTCCGACACCCAGGAGGTAGGAGAGGACGAACATCCAGACCGGTGAGCGGGACAGAGACGGGCGGAGGAGGCA